>BDUI01012113.1:4211-30673 GCA_002335545.1 Apodemus speciosus
TGTGTGTGTGTGTGTGTGTGTGTGTGTGCCCTAGACAGCCAGAGGAGGACACTAGCCTGTGTCAAGTTGACAGGTGCAAACCAGCAGGCTCTTTTTGCTCCATGTCCCCTCCCCTGGCCATACTAGTCAGACTCACAAACCATTTTACTCCATCTCCCAAAGGAAGAAACTTGGATTTGGGTAAATAAACAAGTTTATTGCTTAGAGGAAAAAAAAAAGATGTTATATCTGACATACAAAATAACAACAACAAMAAAAAAACCCATAAATGATCTCAGAAAGCTTTAAAAGGCACTTGTTCTGAACATATTTCATTCTCTGAGAGAGTTCTACAAGATCAGGGGATATTTCCCTGGGCGTGGGACCCCACGTTTCGCCGCACAGTGGTGGTGCACACCTCAGCACTCAGGAGGCAGAGGCAGGTTCAAGGTCATGCTGGTCACAACCTATCTTATCACCCCGACCCAGAGACCCCCAGCTTGCCCCTCTGTGATGGTTTCGATGGAAATCTGTCTGGAGACTCCCGCCCCGGGGGCTGGGTTGCCMGCTTGTGGGCTCTGGAGAACAGGACTGCATCCTGAAAGTGCTGACGTCACTGCCACATCAATTCCTTGCTGGTTTCATAATAGGAGAGCGAGAGCGTTCTCCCAGGGTCACGGAAGGAGGTCAGCCTTCCTGGGAGAAAGCCTGGTCCCTGCCAGCAGAGCTTTTGAAGGACGAGTTTTGTCCCTTGCTCCTTCCCTGCCTGTTTTATCCCACTTCCGGGTCACCATGCTCCTGCCCTGACGTTCTGCCTCAATTCTGGCCCCACAAACAACACAGCCAAGTGACCTTGGGCTAAAATGAATCATGGGCCCAAATAAATCCTTCCTTCTTTGTTTTTCTCTAGTGTGTCACTGAGACTGAGGAGTTTCTGGCGCCTCACTCAGGCATGGGCGGGCGGAAGCAGCCCTGCCGACAACTGGAGTTCGCTTAGCCTGGCTCTCCCAGGGCACAGACCCAGGAAGAGCCACCTGTGCCAGATCCCTCCCGAGACCGAGAGAAACAGCGTGGGTGTTCTCCCGCCCAGCTAACCTGGTCCTTAGCTGTTGTACTCACAGTGGTTTGTTTGTTTGTTTGTTTGTTTGTTTTTAAAAACAACCTTGAATATTCAAGGATAACCTTGAATGCCCAAGTGCTGGGATTACACGTGTGCGCCACCATTCCGTTTGCGTGGCCCTGGAAACGCAACCCAGGGCTTTGTGCACGGCAGGCACGTGCTCTTTCAGTGGAGCTATATTCCCATAATGCATCCTAACTGTGGGCGTTTCGTCTAGGCCCCGCCCCACAGTTGCCTGGCAACAGCAGGCATGCCTGACTTACTGTAAAAGGGGCTTCTCGTCCCTCCTCATCATCTTGCTCTCTTCTCTTTTCCTCTCGCTCCAGCTCCCTTACCCTGTTCCAATTCTCTCCCCACCCCCCTCCCTGTCTCTTTCCCCATACTCATGGCTGGCTTCTACTTCTCTTCCCCCTCCCTGCCCGCCCCGCCTTTCTCTGTCTCTACCCCCTCAATTCCCCTCCCCATGCCCTAAATAACTCTATTCTATAGGATACCATCGTGTGGCTGGTCCCTCAGGGATGCCTCGGCATGGGCCCGCAGAGCCATCCCCTTCCCCTACACCATACCGTGCCTCCACCAAACATATCCTGGCTTCTCTTTCTTTTTATAAAACGCAACAATAACCAGCGCATCCAGACCTCTGTGAGGCCAGCCAAGACCACTCTGACACACGCGGTGTCTGTGTACGCGCACACTCTCAGGGTACACTCCCAGCTGTTAAAACAGCCTCAACAGCATCTGGCAAATACAAGTATCGCCACTCAATAGAAAGGGACAGAAAAGATGGGTAGACTTCGTTTAAAACACCAAAGCAACACAGGGCTTTAACAAACTCTCCCTCAAGGTCAAAGAATGAATACAGGTGTCATTAATCTGAGGTCCTATCCATGGTCACACACAGACACAGACGTCCTCTGGGACCTGCAAATCAACATACTTCCAATCTTGATCGGCTGGAGGTACAAAACATCCAAGCCACCACCATCCGCGTGGCTTGCTAGCTAGGGGAAGCATCTTCGGATCCCTCGGCAAGCAGGCTGTCTTGTGCTGGTGACAGAAGTGGCGAATTGACACCTTGCTCAGCTAGAAGCTGAAAGATCCTTGGGGTTCCTCACACCCACCCCTAGGTGTGAGGAGCCTGCAGTGGGTGTGAGGAGCTTGCAGAAGGCAGGATTCGGGGTTCCTGGAAGACATCCGTCCCATGCGTCTCCCGGGAACGTGTTCTGGTTTGATGCTGGCTCCCTTTCAGGGGGCCAAACCCTTGCAAGGGATCCTTTGATACCTGGAGGCCAGTTCTGCTCCAGAGTAGGAAGGACAGAAGACAGGGAGGCTTTTTTTTTCTAGAAAGCCCACATGGGCTACTCCGAAGAAAGCAAAGGGCGTGTATGCAGCCAACGATCTCCTGCACCTGCAGCCTGCGCAGCTAAGCTATCGGTGGCTGCTGACGGGCTCAAGGTACGCTAAGGCAGGGCTGAACCCCATCTTCAACCGGGCATCCCCAACGACTGCAGTTAACATGGGCCCAGACAGAGCAGTTCAGGTTGGGTTCTGACTAACACCTGAGCGCCATCTTCCCCCACTGGATAAGCTGCCAAACCAAGCCACGAGCACATCTTTAAGTACCAAGGTCCCAGGCCACAGCACAACCTTGGGGGCTGAGACACTGGTGCAGAACTGCTGCAGGAGAACAGGGCGCTGGGGGAGAGGAGAGCAGAAGGCAGATGGGCCTGTTTTCTCCAGTGCTGCCTGCAGTCTGACCTGTGTAGCCTTTGACACCGGGGGACAGCAGCCCGTTGGTTCCTCTGGACAATCATTCCCAGAGCAGGCAGGTGCTGAGCACCTCTGCCAACCAATGAGCCCCCCTTTCACCACCCATGGCTCCGTCCCTGACACCGGAATGTTGGGGTGATTTTTCTACTAGTGAACGGAAGGCCTGTAGGGGCACCAGCGGGTTAAGATAAAAAACTGCAGCTGCGGATCTGCTGCAGAACAGCTCTGAGGGGCTGCATGCACTCTGTAGGAGACAAAACTCAAAAATAGTACCTGAAAATTAAATTCTAAGCAGTAGCCCCATTAAGGTTTTCTGGACGCTTCTTTACTTCCCCTTGTATGACACACCCTAGCTCCCTGTCAGAGTCGGAGCAAGAAGGAAAGCGGTCAGCAAAAGGATGGCGGAGATCAAGCCCTGTCGACCCGGGAGAAGGTCCTCGAGGGAGAGCTCCAAGCAGAAGGCGGCTCTGACTCCACTAATTTGGGGAGCAAAAGTGAGAAGGGAGTATGTTCTGCAGAGCAATAGTAAGCTGGGAATTGGGACTGGGGAGATGGCTCTGGGGTTAAGAGCACCGGCTGCTCTTCCAGAAGACCTGTGTTCAATTTCCAGCACCCACGTGGCAGCTCACAACTGTCTGTAACTGCAGTTGCAGGGTGTCTGACACCCTCACACAGACACACACGCAGGCAAAACATGCACATAAAATCTTTAAAAATCATTTAAAAAAAAAAAGAAGCAAGAAATTAACAAAATGCAACCACTTAAGGTATAGTTAGCAGGAACATTTGCCCGGCATTAGGGCTGGAGGGATGGCTCAGCGGTTAAGAGGACAGACTGCTCTTCCAGAGGTCCTGAGTTCAAATCCCAGCAACCACATGGTGGCTCACAACCATCCGTAATAAGACCTGATGCCCTCTTCTGGTGTATGAAGACAGCTACGGTGTACTTACATATAATAATATATAAATCTTTAAAAAAAAAAAAAAAAGAGTCTAGCCGGGCGTGGTGGGCACACCTGTAATCCCAGCACTTGGGAGGCAGAGGCAGGCGGATTTCTGAGTTTGAGGCCAACCTGGTCTACAGAGTGAGTTCCAGGACAGCCAGGGCTATACAGAGAAACCCTGTCTCGTAAAGGAAGGAAGGAAGGAACGAAGGGAGGGAGGGAGGGAGGGAGGGAGGGAGGAAGGAAGGAAGGAAGGAAGGAAATCAGAATCTAGCCTGCAGCTTGCAGAAGCCCCTCAGAAGCCTGGAGATGCCAACTGGCATGTCACCCCAAGGAGGACAGCTTCTGCCATTCACATGCCTCTGTGTCCTTCCCATGGTGGCATCATGGGCATACCCAGAGAACCTGACTCAGGCCTTCATAGGTCCCCTGGAAAAGAACAGGCCCACGGAGTGCTGGACACGGGCTCTAGAATCTACCATACGGTTTCAGGCCGCCACTGGACATTTTTCTAGTTTCCAATCTTCGGTCACTAAGGCCCCACCATGTGGCGCAATGGGCTATTGACAGGACAAGGTGTGCCTGTGCATAGCATTTAGCATCTGCCTGTCAGCAGGGGACCCACAAGAGCCACCAGGCAAGATGCAGGCTTTTGCTTCCAATGTTTTAAGAAGGGAGTGAGGGGTGTGTGTGTGTGTGTGTGTGTGTGTGTGTGAGCGCGCGCAGTCAGCAGATCCCACCAGGGGCTGGAGCCAGCCCAGGGCAAAGGCTTGCAAGACCAAAGCTAAGCCACCACTACGGACCCTCTCTTCCCTAGGGGAGCCGGTAGTGACTTTGGGGAGGGAAGGCTGTGTCCCAGACACAAAGTGACCACATGTCACCCTTCCCCCAGGGACCTGGACCCCTTGTCCTCTCTCTTCCCAGCCTCAGACCCCGACTTCCAGACAGACAGGCGGCTGGCAAAGGCTATGTTCTTCACACTGTTTATCAACTCAATGTAAGTGGTTTGCAAGCAATAATTTTTTAATGAAAATTAAAAATAAAAAAATAGAGGGTATCCCAGGTCTTAAGGCTGAGAACTCCTTCCTGAGACTCAAGATTCAGATTTATACACAGATGTGACTGACTGGTGACGTGACACACACTGCTGGCCGCGGATTATGGTCCAGAAGGTCTGAAGAGCAGCATCTTCTGAGGTCCTGGCTTTGACCATCTCTCCTTCCTAACAGAAGGGGCAGAAGGGCAAAGGGCAGGCCCAGGTGCATGCCAAAGACCACCAACGATGTCCCCCGCCAACCTTTCCAATGAGATTTTATTAGTGCTTGCTTCCGGAAAGGAGATCTTTGGTATTTCCCCCACTGTGCAGACTCCCCACAGGCAGAGGCGAGTCATTCTTCTGGGTAAGAACAGGACATTCTAGGCTCAGGCTGGGCAGTGACTCACCGTTATTCAGAATAGTGACACAGAGCCTGCGCACCCTTTCTCCTGAGGCATGCAAGGCCCCCTTCCTCTCTGATGTTGCAACTGCAGAAGGCCCTAAGAACAGATGAAAACGCACTGGGCTAAGCAGCCAGAGGCAGAGAGCAGGAAACAGCAAAGACATTTGGCACTAACCCCGCCTCCTGGGTGGAATGTGAGTGGTGGCACGTGGGCTCCCCCACATGGCCAAAGGTGGAACTTCACCTGCAACTACCTGCATCCAAGCGGGAGCGAAGCCCCAGGAAAGGACCCCAGGGCGGTCCTCCTTTCTGCCAAGGGTAGCTCTCTCGAAATAGAGGTGCTCTGTCAGTCTGGGTCACTGGAGGCCAGAGTAAGCAGAATTTTAACAAGAGTGCCTTTCATACAGAGCCCCCCGGCTCAGGCTACACTGCACATCTCTAGTGAAAGCAAGAATTCTTTTCCATGTGCTGTCTGGGAGAAAGTACAATCAATTAAAAGCAGAGAAACAGATTTCCTGATGCCCCTCACCACAGGAAAGCCCCTCTCTGGGAAAACTCTGAAAGACACGGAGACTCTGTCACTGACACATAAGGGGGGGGCATCCGAACTCTCCTGGGCCTTCCCTTGTTCACACGGCTAAGCAAGAGGCCGAAATGAAAACAGTATGTACCCTGAAACGTTTGCTTTGTGTGGTTGGGTTTCTTTTAAAAAGTAAAAATTCTGAAGCCCCGGAGGAGGCTGAAATTAGGAGCTGCCTGTAGTGTTCCCAGTGGTACCAGGTTAGTCAATGAGAAGGGTGGAGATGCCTGGCAGGGGAGGGGCTGCCGCCAGGCTTGAAGCCCCAGAGAGGTAGTGAGGAGAGCTAGCTGCAGTCTGCCCCGGTGCTGGGAATTGGCCACATAAGCCCTAGAAAGAGGCTGTGAGCTAGAGTCACCCCCGACCCAGGAGCAGACAGAGCCTCCTGTCTAGTTAGATCAGAGATGGTAGAGTGGTTCCCAGTGGGGACGGGAGCCCTGGTGTCTAGATCTGGGGGGAACCTTTGACATGGCAGTGTCTGTGTCTGTAGAGAGGGAGAGGCTGGGGGGTAACGGGGAATCTTGAGGACAGTGATGTCCGGCCCAGAGATAGAAGCTGCCAGGAGGAGGGCCAGATCTCAGCTAGACGCACAGAGGGCTGGAGGGACAGAAGAGACAGGCTGCTGGGCAGTCTCAGGATCATGTCTACTCTTCTGGCCTGGCTCAGAGCAAGACATTCACCAGGAGTCCTCAGGAGACATTCTCCCCACCAATGCTGGCCCCTCTTCCCACAGAAGGCAGATCACGGGCCAGTCTGGCAGGCCACTTTGGTTCTTTAGCATGGAGCCTTTTCCTGGCCTTCCTGTGTGCTGCAGATGCTGCCAGAGGCCTTAGTCTCTCTGCCGTCTGGGTTGTGAGGCCAGATCTCTGCCTCGTTTCCATGCCCAGGCATCGTGACTCCACAGAACCAGTAGGTCCAGAAAGCTGGCGCAGAGTTTTGTCCCCATCTCTGGGGCTGACTGTGGAACTCTGTGTGACCACACAGCTGAGGCACACTGGGCAGCTGAGAGAAAGGCTGAGGGTGACTAAGACCAGGATGCTCCCGTCATCCCAGGAAGGCCTCGTAATCCATGTACCAAACCAGCTGTCCGGAAAGAGGCACCACACCTGAGATGGGCCACTTCTTGGGCTCGTGGCCCACACGGCTCACCAGCATGGCGATCTCGCGTTTCGTCCTGCCCATGACCAGGACAGCTACCTTCTTGGCTCGGTTGATGAGGGGCAGGCTGAGGCTCATGCGCTGGTGTGGCCTGAATGGGCTCTCCGTCAGCACCACCAGCTGGTCACCATCCAGGCCCGTGGGTGACTGTGGGAACAGAGAAGCCGTGTGCCCGTCGGTGCCCATCCCCAGGAGCACCAGGTCGAAGCTGCTGTTGGCCACCAGGGCCGAGATCTCGCTGGCGTAGGTCTGAGCTCCCTGGTCCTCCTCAGCGCAGAGCCGCTGGTGCAGGTGCACGGGCATGGGGTGGATGTTGTAGTAGGGGACCCTGACGTGCTGGAGCAGGTGAGCCTGCAGGCCCTGGAAGTTGGAGTCTGGATCTGAGAGAGGGACACAGCGCTCGTCCACCAGCCAGAGGTGCGTGTGGGCCCAGGGGAAGCCGTAATGCCCCGTGGCCAGCTGCTGGAAGAGGGCTATGGGGCTCGAACCGCCTGACAGTGCCAGGTGGAACTTGCCGAAGCGCCGCACCGCCTGCTCCGCGGTGGCTTCGATGTCACTGGCCAGCTTGGAGATCAGCTCCTCTGGCCAGGCAGTAATCAGTGGGCTCGCTCTATACTGGGCCCTGAGGACCTGGAAGTCACTGGGCTTTGGGACGGACCCTAATTCTGGGATCAGCACCTCCGGCTGCTGCTGGGAGAAGGTCAGCTGACCGCCGCTGAACTCAAAGTCTAGCAGCTCGCCATTCTCGGCTCCCCCTGGGTACGGGCGAGGGACCTCCGAGGCCAGGCTGTCCAGTAACGGGGTCCAGAAGACCCAGGAGGCCAGGAGGTTCTCTGTGGTGATGAAGGACTCCTTGCGGCAGTGGAAGATGTGAGACAGGAGGATGGAGTAGGCATCCTGCTTCCGCACAGGTGTATAGGCATAGTAATCAGACAGAGGACGACCAAAAAGGCGGAGCCCGGGCCGGTCTGGCACCTCCTTCCAGCTCTGAGTCGGTAGAGAGGGCTTGAACAGGTTCTGGCTGACCAGGATGGCAGGGTGGCCCAGCTCGCCGTGTCCAATGTAGAAGACGATCTGCTGGGGCAGACACCGGCTCCGCTCTGGCACCCAGTGGCGCTCGCTCTGGGTGCAGTACGCCCGGTTCTTAAACAAGATCCGAACGTAGCCCGCTCTCTCATCCAAGGCCTTGCCAGACATCAGGATGAAGGGGACGCCCTCCCAGCGCAGGTTGTCGATGTGGACAAGGACACCTGAGGTGGGGAGAGAGCAGACAGCGACATCACAGCCTGGGGGGGGGGTACGCAGCCCACCTCGCCCCGGCGCCCCTGCCGAACCCCTGCCTTGCTATGCCTTGAGCCTCCTGAGGGCCGGAAACAGCTCGTGGGGCTAATTCTACAGCCATGAGACCAGCACTCTGAGGCCCCTCTGTGCAGGCCACAGTCACAGGAGCTGTGACATAACTACACACAGCCAAGYCTCTTCACTGGCCTCTGGGCCGTCACGTACAAGGACAATGACTGCACTTGCCTGTGGGTGTGTGGGGACCGAGGTGAGGCGCGCACACTCATTGCCACATCAAACGGGCTCTAAACGCAGGGGCTGTCTCACAGCCACGGTGTCTGCCTGCTAAGAGCCAACCGGTCTCCCCAAAGCCTTCTGGGACTTTCCAGGTAGCTCTAGCAGGTATCCGATGGCCAGTGTGCCGTCTGTCCACGGGAACATTCCCTGGCTGCGCCTGGGTAGAACTTTGCGCCTCATTATGGAAGCGATAAACACAGCCCACGAAGGTGGCACCTAGCCGAGTCCCCCAGGAGGTTTTTCTGGGGCTGAATGGAGGCTGAAGTAGGTGACCTGCAGCTTTAAGCTGGCAGCAGGCCTGGGAGGCGGTGATCACCACGCCAAGATCTCTTGGCGTCCCGGCTACCACACTTCAAAGGGCACTCGGTGGAGCAGCTGCCCCCAGCTGGTGGTGGCCCCACAGATGCCAGCTCTGGTGCCTACCTGCGAAGGTTGGTGTCAGGCTCTGGAAACCGTCTGGCTTCTGCAGCTCTTGGCGCACCTGCCCGCTGTAGGCCTGGTACTGGCCCAGGACGGCACTGCTCCTCTGCAGCCCCCGCAGCGCCTGGAAGACCTGGAGCTTGTGCTGGAGCACGGCGGCTGAGCTGCTGATGTTGTGGGGCAGCTCCATGGCCACCAGCGTGAGGATCTCAGTCAGGTGGTTCTGCAGCGTGTCACGGATGACGCCGTACTCCTCGTAGAAACTGGCCCGACCTGAGTGACACGGGGGCTGTCAGAGGGTCCCCAAGGCTGGCGAGACGCTAACCCGATCAATGTGCTGGCTCCTCATTCCTCCATCCAAAGAACCCATGACAAGGTATGCCACAGCAAGCCACAACGTGAGACAGGAAAGGGACAGAGGGGCAACCGCCCTTCATCAACAACTATTCTAAGAAGGGATCATCCCACTGGGCCTTACAGGAATGGGCTTGGGAAGGTTCTAGTCTCGCGGCTAGGAAGAAACATCTCTGGGTCCTGGCCAGCCTCCTTGCCCTGCCCTCCCTCCCTGGGGACTGGCCAGCAGGAGAAGCCACCTGATCACGGTGAGAAGCAGGTAGGACAGCCTGGCAAGGACTGGGTGCTGGCTCTGACAGCCACCTCCTAATGAGGGCTACTTCGTTGACCAGTTTATATGCCCTACCAGTAAACAGAGCTAAAAACACCACCCCATGGCCCAGCGCAAGAGCACATTCAGCTGAGGTACAACAAAACGAGGAGAGGAAGAGGAAAGGAGGCAAAGGAAAACTTGTGAGATGTGCCAGAGGGTCGTGCAAGGCTCCTCCGACACCAAAGACACTTCAGATGAAGAGACCCGGGGTAGGAGAGCCAGGGCCTGCTGGGGCTGGACAGGGAAGCAGGAGGAGATGCTGGGGGGGAGCACACATCCTGTGGCATGAGGGGAGCACGCATCCTGTGGGATGGGGATGAGGGGAGCACGCATCCTGTGGCATGAGGGGAGCACGCATCCTGTGGCATGAGGGGAGCACGCATCCTGTGGGATGGGGATGAGGGGACCGGCATCCTGTGGCGTGAGGGGAGCTGGCATCCTGTGGGATGAGGTTAAGGTACAGTGCCCGGGCTCCAAGGGAAGCCTCTGGATGCCCACAGAGGAGCTGGCCCGAGCTGCCCTGAGAGCAGGAACCTGGCCTGCTGTGTGGTGAGGCTGTAGAGGCAGGAAGAGGTGGCAGAGATGGCCAAGCTCCCGCTAGAGCAGCGGTTGAGGCGCTAGAGTCTTTTCAGTCGACTGGACTTACCAATGGAAGAGGAGAAGACAGGGAAAGGAAAGGAGGGAGCAGAGGCGGCCTCTGAAATTGGTCGGAGCAACGGTGCAGCCACCGCTAACACTCAGGGATGGGAGGACAGGCGGGGAACACATGGCTATGAGGAAACCACGCGTGTGTCACATGTGCTGAGGACCTCCAGGTGGAGACGGCTGGCTGGCAGGCGGACTAATGTGATGGTGAGGGTTGTGCCTAGGAACGCCAAGCCCAAAGCTTGCCACCTGTGACCTGGGGCACCACCAAGCATCTGACATATGTCACTCTCGAACCATGAAGGTCTGACACGGCAAGTATCTGCTTATGCCCTGCTCTACACGGGAAGGAGTCATATGACCTGGGCCAGGACTAAAGTCTGTGAGTTCTGATGATCCCTGACTTCCACACAGACACAAACATCAAAGCACAGGATTCAGGTGTACCTCTACCCTCATCATGGGCTTGGCTGTCCCAACTTGCAAACACCAAGTCCAGTCACCACCTCAGCGAGTCACTTACCAAACACTTTGCCGTGTATGCTGCAGTAGAGCTAGCTATCCCTGTGCACTCCGAGAACCTAGGAGCTCGGGCCTGGAATACTGCAGGCCTGCCTTCTTCATGCTGCTCATGTCTGCACCGGAGGCCCATGGTGGAGACAAAGCTGCTGTGTACCTAAGGGATTGCCACTCTGATACACTAGACAGCAGAAGGAACGGATGCACGCACATCCYGGCCCATCTCACACAGAGACAGCACTGTCTGATCAAGTAGGAACGTATTCGGAGAGGACGTGGGGGCTGAAGAGATGGGTCGGGAGTTCAGAGCACTTGCTGCTTCTACAGAGGATCAGATCCCGGTTCCCGACACCTACACCAGTCAAGTCACAATTGCACGAAGTTCCAGCTCCAGGAGATCTGACCCTCTTCTGGACTCTGAGGGCATCAGCACACACACGTGCATACACTCATGTGAGTTCACACACACACACACACACACACACACAAGTAAATTAATAATGGAGAAAGAGGCTCTAAACTGGCACCCAGGAACAAACTTAAGATAAGTAACCATCACTGAGATTAGCAGTTCAACAGAGAATAGTCAGAGATTGGAAGGAGCTGGGAGAGGCAGGATGGAGAAGAGACGTGAAGTTTGCAAAGGGAGGCAGGATGGAGAGGAGAAAAGAAGGCTGGGGTGGGGCTTGGTAGCAGAGCCTTGCCTGGCCCTGGGCTCTAATCTCAGCAGCATGCACGCGCACACAGATGTACAACACGTGGCTCCTCACTGAGATCTGACAGCGTATTGTTTAGGAGATGGACACACATAATAACAGTAATGAGAGTCGAGCGCTGGCTGAGACCAGGGAGAAGACTCAGTCAGCAACTCGCCGCTCATGCGCAGTCAGATCCCTCACACCCATGTGAAAAGCTGGCCGTGGCAGTGCCCAGCTGGGACTCCTGCACCGAGGACAGCACTCCAGCCCCAGGAAGATGGCTGGCCAGACGGAGGCCCTAACTCAAGACAATGTGGCTGATGCTTGAGGGAGAAACCTGGCTCCCCACAAGCACACATACGTACACGCCTGTGCGCAACATACATGTGCACACAAAAGTGTACGGACATGCAAACAGAAGTAAGCCCATTCGAACTTGGGAACAACAGAGAACAGGAATAGAATAGAGGCCAAGGAGACCCACACAGGAGATGTTAAAGCACGTTTAAATCCCTGGTGGGAGGCTGGGATTCCCTGCAGGGATAAGCCCTGGGGGAAAGGCCTGACAACTTGGGTTCAGTCTGCAGGTCCCATAACATGGAAGGAGGAACCGGTTACCACAAGTTATCATCTGCCGCCACATGGGTGCGGTGGAATGCACACACCCATGCATACRCATAATAAGTAAATAAATAAATAAGTAAGTAAAATGTACTACAAATTTTTTGAAGAACTGAACTTGTAAGAGTTTGGGTGGGGAGCACTGGTAGAATGTTTGCTTATCATGTTTAAGGATCTGGGCTCATTCCCAGGAGGGAAAAATAAAAACTTAAATAAAAATGGTTTGCATCTCTTATTGCATAGTTAATTTACCTTGCATGCATTTCCTCACCATTATTTTACCAGGAATCTAATTACTGTTTAATCCCAAACAGGTAAACGAGGGACAATCCTAGCTTAGACTTGTGAGCTGAGCATGTTTGTTCTGAGCAGGCGCGGTGAGTCTTCAGAACCTGCCCTGCTAGACAGACATGGTGGCTATCTGGAAATTAGGAAAATTTAAAAGGCAGTGGGTGTATGTGTGGAGAGATGGGTCAGTGGTTAAGAGCATTTGCTACTCTTCTAGAAGAGCTGAGTTCAGTTCCCACACCCTCGACTACCTGTAACTCCAGCTCCAGTGGATCTGAAGCCCTCACCTGGCCACAATGACACTGCACTCATATACAAACACACACATATAATACAACTAAAAATGAAGTAGAGCCAGGCATGTGATACGCGTGTTTAATCCAAGTACTTAGGAGGCAGAGGCAGATAGATCTCTGTATGTACAATGCCAGCCGGGTCTACAGAGAAAGTTTCAGAGCAGCAAGAGCTATATAGTGAAACTCTATCTCAGGGAAAAAAATGTGTGTGTGTGTGTGTGTGTGTGTGTGTGTGTGTGTGTGTGGCATATGCCACAGTTTGTATACAGTTGGCCCAGGGAGTGGCACTATTAGGGAGTGTAGCCTTGTTGGAGTGGGTGTAGCCTCGTTGTAGTAGGCGTGGCCTTGTAGTGGGTGTGGCCTTGTTGGAGTGAGTGTGGTCCTATGGGAGTAGGTGTGTCACTGTGGGCGTGGGCTTTAAGACCCTCACCCTAGCTGCCTGGCAGTCAGTATTCTGCTAGCAGCCTTCAGATGAAGATGGAGAACTCTCAGCTCCTCCTGCACCATGCCTGCCTGGACGCTGCCATGTTCCTGCCTTGATGATAATGGACTGAACCTCTAACCTGTAAGCCAGCCCCAGTTAAATGTTGTCCTTACACGAGTCGCCTTGGTCATGGTGTCCGTTCACAGCAGTAAACACCCTAACTAAAACAGCGCGCACACACATATTTGGCACACATACATGTATAGATATGGTAGCTGTGGGGAAGCTGGAGCTGGCTCAGCATTTGTTGTCCTCACAGAGAGGACAGGGTTCTGTTCCCAACACCCACATGGTGGCTCACAACCGTCTGTAACTCCAGGCCCAGGGCGTGAGACACCGTCTTCTGACGCCCATGGGCACCGGGCACTCATGTAGCACACAGACATACTTTCAAGCAAGACACCCATACACATAAAATAAAAATAAACACTTCTTTTTAAGAAGCAGTTGGCATTTCGTGAGGGAAGTGCGAGGACACCTTGATGGTGTCCATCTGAAATCCGATTCAGAGGAGACCTCATGGGACACGAGGAGGAGTCCCCAAAAGGTCACTGGAGGCACGAGGCGAGGCGACATGGCCTTCTCCAAGCCCAAAACTCGAACATGGCTAATTATAACGTCAGGAAGAAGCTGGCTGCTGGCTCAGCCTGGTCCCCTGGACGGCAAAGGGATGCTCAGATGCGAAAACCCATACTTGATAAAAATCAATGGGTTAGAGCAGATTTAAGCAAAGAGAGGACAATTAGGGTTTAAGAACAGATGAATTTTTGATGGAGAGAGGGCACCAGAGTCCTTAAAAGCCCGCTACCTGCTTACTATTCATTAATTTCCTAAATCCCCGAGTGGCCCTCTTCCTATTTTTATCCACCAACTCCTTCATTCTGGGGAGATTGCATGCCTGGGGGTTACTACCTGCTGACTTGAGGAGTGCTTCCTTTACTCCTTCATTTCAAGCTCTGGGAGTGTGCCTGTATTTAGCACAGCCCGTGGATTTATGGGTTTTGCTCCCAACCTGGTCTATGAAGAACGAGGGCTGTAGCCTGGGCCACACATGAAGGAGAAAGAGGCTGAGCTGCAGGGTGGGCGGGGTCAGAGGCTGAGCGGCAGGGTGGGCGGGGTCAGAGGCTGAGCGGCAGGGTGGGCGGGGTCAGAGGCTGAGCGGCAGGGTGGGCGGGGTCAGAGGCTGAGCAGCTGAGCGGGCGGGATCAGAGGCTGAGAGGCAGAGTGGACAGCCAGGCGCTGGCGCTCTCACCATACTCAGTGTGCTGACTTAGTCCAAGACCTATCAGCTGTCGGAACTGATTTGTTTTTCCAAAAGGGGATCTCTGCTGGCTTTGCACATCCTTTTCTAGGTTAAAGGTTGCAAGATAAATTTCAGAGTGTAGAAAAGAGGAAGTGCAAGCAGTTTGGCCAGCTAGAAGAAAGACCCCGTGAACTC
Source organism: Apodemus speciosus (assembly GCA_002335545.1). NCBI lineage: Eukaryota > Metazoa > Chordata > Mammalia > Rodentia > Muridae > Apodemus > Apodemus speciosus. The sequence goes on from BDUI01012113.1 coordinate 18,853, forward strand.
AGCTTCTCCTAGCTGCGCGAATCCAGGCTGGATCGTGGCTTTGCCCTCTGCTATCCTGTTTATCTAAAGGACAGAAAGATGGCTTGGGACTGCTTGTCATCTTTGGCCCAGTGACTCCACTGTAGAAATATACAAGAGGGGGAAAAGTTAACGATCATGAATGTTCTAGAAGTAGATATTGCAAAAGCACTAAAACACACTGAGTCACGAACTTTAAATGATAAATTTTACAGAATGTGGATTTGATCTCAAAAAAATATTCAGAAAGTACTACTTAAAATAGCAAAAACTGGAAACWGCCAAAATGCCTAGTTATAGAATTTATACTGCATATTCTGTGATATAAATAGAACTGAACAAAAATATAGATCTGTTAAAAATATATTATGCAGATTGTCAATACATGGGGATATGGATGGGAGGTTTAAGAAAGCAGGAAGAGTATTATAGACCAATCACAGACCATACGCTGAGCCAACATTGGTCAGAACAGGCACTTTAAGATCATTCTCTCCTCACGAACTTGGAGAGAATCTCTATTTGTTGAGTACAACCACGGGCACTATCTAATTTAACACAGAAAACCACCCAGAGAATGGCTAGGGCGGCTTTTACACTTTCCAAGTTGAACCGAGGGTCACATCTCCCGAAATGAACCAGTAAGCACCGCCTCCCACGCTTTGGTGCTGTAGGAGAGTTGGGTTTCCCGGGGGTGGGGGGGGAAACCCCAACAGATATTTTAACAAAACAAAGAGAAGAAAACAACCAAAAGTTAGCCACAGTTCTTACCAATGTCTTCTGGGGTCACTAAAAATAAGGAAGGTGAGAACGGAGGAGAGACTGACTGCTGGCGTGCTCTCTCTCTCTCTCTCTCTCTCTGTGTGTGTGTCTCTCTCTCTGTGTCTCTCTGTGTGTCTCTCTGTCTCTGTCTCTGTCTTTGTTTCTCTCTCTGTCTCTCTCTCTGTCTCTGTCTCTCTCTGTCTCTCTGTCTCTCTCTCTTTCTCTCTGTCTCTCTGTCTCTGTCTCTCTCTCTGTCTCTCTCTGTCTCTGTCTCTCTCTCTGTCTCTCTGTCTCTNTCTCTCTCTCTCTCTCTCTCTCTCTTGCTCTCTCTCTGGCTCTGGGCACGAAGCTGCAGCTACCCCAGCCGAGTCTGCAGACAGCACGGCAGATGGTTTGGAAGGGACGCTGCTCCGCTGAGCAAGTACCCAGCACCTTATGTCACATGGGAAGGCAGGACAGCTGGTGTCACCTGGGAGGAGCCTGGCTGTTAGGGTCCCTCGATGAGAGGCACTGGGCAGCCATCCTAACCCCTAGTGGTGAACACATGCCTTTCCCCAGTGCCTGGACACTCCCCAGCAGGGGCAGCCTCGAGTACCCCCCACGTCCCCACTCCCACTTTCCAAACAGCTTTCTGTGCAGACGGAACTGAATTGGTAAAGAGAGTGCCCTGAGTACAAGGTAGTGAGGGAGGCAACTCTGGAGAGCCTGGGCGTGGAGAGGCTGAGGAACACAAGGGTTCAAACCCCAGAACATAGACTACTGAACCTCTGCCTTTAAAGACCTGATTTCTCTGTCTGCACAGTCATTTGGACTCATTACTTCAATGCAGCAAGTGACCAAGGTCACTTCCTTAGCCCACGCTGCTGTGTCTGAAGACCCTGCGGAGGGACCTCAGGTCTCCTGTGGGGAGAACCCAGGTCAGACACGGGAGGACTGCTGCTGGCCTGGGGTGGCGTCTTCCTCCTCCGGTGTGCCCCCAGCCTCTGCGGCAAGCTGCACTGGAGCCAAAGGCTGCGGCAGAAGCAGGAGCAGCGGAGGGGAGGGAGCTGGAGAAACTGCTGCCGCCCAGGTGGATGGGGGTGGGAAGGAAGGAGCCAAACGACCTTGCAGTTCTCACAGGTCCCTTTCCCTTGGCTGTCACAAAGCAGGGGCGGGGCAGGGGCGGGGGCAGGGAATGACAGGCTCAGATAGCACCCCTGCCTCTCCCAGAATGCAGGGTACAGTTTAGACCCCCCAGTATCTACCCCCTTAGGTAGAAGTAGAGGGAGAGTGGGTTGGGGTAGGGGGGAGGAGAGGGAGAAGAAAGGGTTTGAGACCTTAGTCTTCTCCTTTAAAATTCAGACTGCAGGGCTCAGAATTCAGCCTTGAAAACATTCAGCCTAGGCTGAGGCCAACAGGAGTGGCCCTCATCCACCGGCACCGTCACCGAGATGCTGGCACTTGGGCGGAACTACTGCTCCTGTCAGGTAGGTGGGAGGAGACTGGACCTGGAGCCTGTCTGCACCCCGCAGGGTGCCCAAAGACTCGTGTGTGCTCCATCTATTGCCAACACGGCCTGCAGCAGAGGCCCTCCTGCTAGGACTGAGGGTCTGTTAGCACAGTGTCCCATCACTGGCTGCTCTGGACCAGTGCCTAGACAGACCCAAACCACAGCAGCGTGAACTAGTTCTGCTGGGCAGCTGCAACAAAAGCAAACATTAGAAAAGGGGAGCAATAGTTTGTGTCTGTGACCCCAGCACTTGGGAGTCTGGGGTCAGGGCAGGAGGATTTCTGTGAGCTCAAGGCCAGCCTGAGCTATATTACAAGATGGAGGTCAGCCTAGGCTACACTGAGAGACACTGTCTCAAACAAAACAAAAATGAAACAAACAATTGTAAGTGAAAGAAAGCCCAAATGGTGGACCAGCCCCATCTCACATTAGATATAGGCCCTTGGGACGGACACACACACACACACACACACACACCTGCCTGCCCTCCCACTGCATGGGGACAGGAGCAGTCAAACTACTTGCTATAGGAGCCTTGAACCCAGCCCCTGACCTGTCTCTGGGCACAGCCACCTGGTAGCAACTGCCGTTCAGACCCACGCTCTCACTGCTACCGGCTGGCCTCACTATGTCCACCTGCCCAGGTGTCCACCTGTCTGTCTGTCTGTCTGTCTGCCAGCTTCTACTCCGTAACTTCCAAAGGCACCTTTGCAGTGCTGTAGTCTGCCTGGTCTGCAGTCTCTACAGAAACTTTGCAAAGAATCTATAGAGGGTGTGCAATACATGAAGATGAAGGGCACGGCAGGAGAGAGGCAGACTGCAGAGGCGAGGGGACCACAGACAACTGCACACACGTGGGACTGTGCCATGCCCGTGCTGAGCACAGGGAAGAACCCCAGAGAGGGAGCGAGACCCTGTCTCCCTGACTCGGCAGGAACAGAGCGAGTCCAGACAGCAGAAAGAAGTGTAGACACCGCTGCTGGCTGGCTCAGGAGTGGCCGCTGTCCCACCCACCGGATCCAAGTTCTCAGTGCCAGCTCTGCAGCTCAGCTCTGCAGATGAAGCAAGGACAAGGTCCAGCACACACTCTCCTTGGACATCAGGCACCTGAGAGGGTTCCGAAGACTTGCTGAGACCCGTGTAAAGTCGTGAGAAGGGGCTGTGCCTGTTTCCTGCCGTGGATCCCGGAGGGCAGAGCTCAGTACCCCCTGATGGGGGGATGCCTGCCAAGCCCCTCCTGCCCCTCGCACCACACCTGCCCCTCCTGCCCCTCCTGCCCCTCGCACTACACTTGCCCTTCCCGCCCCTCACATCACACCTGCCCCTCACGCCACACCAGCTTTCCATTTGCCTGTGGCCTCTGAACTTGGGTTTCTCACCCCACCCCTGGCCCGGGTCTCATACTCTCTGACCCTACCACCCTGCTCAGAGCTTCAGTGCTAGGGACACACACCAAGAGAGAGGAGAGAAGCCAGGGGGAAGAGAAAGACCACGCATAAAGCACAGGTGGGGGAGAGGAAGGACAGACATCCGCCGCTGGTCCAGAAGTCTGGAGGGCTCTGGGGTAGAAAGGGGGTGGCCTCTGGGGATTCCCGCAGCTGCGGAAGGCAGGCGTACGTCTGCGTGGGACAGTGGCGCTGCGCAGGGGTGCCAAGCGTGAGAGGTGAGGCCACACAGCTGGCCCACTCCTCCACTGCAGCCAAGGACACTGGCCACAGTGCCACACTGATTCTTTTAGAGAAGACCAGTAATTGTCCCCACTTAATATGGCTACTGGGGGCATAATAACAGTTAGCTTCTTAAATTATTACTATGTAACGGTGGTGGTGGCCAACGCGCCAATGTTGTAAATGTGGCGATCGACATGGTAATAACAGGGGCCTGAGAGAGGGCTCAGCAGTAATGCACCGACGGCTGTGCAGAGCATCCACACCCACAGGGTGACTCACGACTGCAACTCCAGTCCCAGGAGAGCCAGTGTTCTCTTCTGACCTCCTGGGGCACTAGGTGTGCACCTGGTACACATATACATTCAGGCAAAACACTAACACACATAAAACAATGAAATAAATCTAAAAAATACAGTTTTAATTTTAATAACAGGACCAGAAACATGGCCTGGTGAGTAGATGTGTTGCCACCAAGCCTGATGATCTGAGTTCAATAGCCGGGAGCCACACGGTAGGAAAGAGATAACTCCAAAGATTGTCCTCTAATCGCCACAAGATCACATAACACATGTGCACACACACATGCACACACACATGCGCACGCACACATTCACACACAGACACACACACGCACACGCACACGCACACATACACTTATAAACACTTTGAACTAACACTGCACAGCGCCAAAGGAACCTTATCTGTCATCACCTGAAAAATCTACTCCTGCCTGAGATGGAAAAGTGACACGCTGGAGATACCAAGCTAGAGGCAGAGACGAGCTCAATACTCTGCCTCCTGACCCTGGACTGACACTGTTTGTACAGTACTTCGTAAGATAGGCGCCCTCTGAGCACCTATAATCCCAGGGGAGAGAGAGAAAGAAGAGAGAGAGAGAGAGAGAGAGAGAGAGAGAGAGAGAGAGAGAGAAGTCAGCGCAGGCCAGGAACAGCTAGCTCCACAGAGAGCAAGGGAAGTCTGTGCTTCAGGAGGGAGTGGCCTGTGAAGGCCTCCCAGAGAACCAGCAAGGATGCTAGAGATCACCTGAGAGATAGGAGGGCACAGGAGAGCCGCCATCTCCCGGGTAGCAACATCACCCACGTAAGCACAAATGCTCACAGCTGCAATGGTCGCCATTACTCTAGAGTCCAGTACTAGGGACATAGAGGCAGGAGGATCAGAAGTTCAAGGTCACCCCTGACTATGTAGCGATTTTGAGTCCAGCCTGGGCTATACGAGAACCTATCTCAAAAATACATGCGCACACATACACGCACGCACACTCAGATGCACTGAAACGTGCGTGGGGTAACCTCCGGCACTGCTTGCCAGCTGTTTCAAATGTCTCCATCAGGGGCATGTCACTGCACCAAATGCCCCCTGTGGCACCAATGACAACTTGGGCTTTGCCACTAGGCACCCTGCGGGTTGGCCCAGGAAAAAGTATGTGACCAGAAGGAGGTCACATACTGATAGAAACCCTCCCTCCAAGCCGAGCTTGCCGTGTGCAAAGGCCTGGCTGATCCTCCGGACTGCAGGGTCTGGAGTGCCAGCAAACACCGGCAGGCAGGCGAGCGGGCAGGGCTAAGGAGAGCCAGAAGTCTCACGCACCTTCCGCATCTATGGTCTCCTTCAAGATGATCTCCACCCGCTCCACATGGCGCCTGTTCCAGAGGCCATCCAAGGCCTTGCGGTTCTGATCGCGGAAGGGCAGGATCTGAGCCACCGCCTGTCAGGGAGGAAGACCGGTCACCCCAGGTTCTTTGGGGTAAGGGAAGAGCCCTCGAGCTCCAGACCTCTCCACTTAAAGGGGAAAACACTGTGTGGACAATGGCTCCTAGACAACTCAGTGAGATGCTCTAGACAAAATGACCTCAACGGCTTCCGGCCAAGAGAGAACATGTTTTAAATTGACTATTTTTCCTGTGGCTATGACTCAGTGCAGGGCGACTGCCTCCCATGCGTTTAGCCACCCTAGGTTTAATCTGCAGTACAACGAAAAAAGAAAAAAGAAGAAATCCCTATCTTTTAAGACTGTGACTTTTAATAAGATCGTTTAGTGACAAAATTGTAACATGAAAAAATTCAAACTGTATGCGTTTAATATTGTTCCTTTTTATTTCCAGGCCAATAGACCCTTAGCAAGGCTGGTCCCAGTCTTGAGACGATAACCATGACAAATGCAAAGGGCTGCATGGCAAGGCAAAACCTGTCCAGGGAGTCACTCCCTGCCAGTCGGAGGGCACCGAAGAGCACAGGCACGGTGTGTGCTCTGCTGCGGGCGCTGGCCCTGCTGAGCCCAGAGTGCAGTCCTGAGGCCTGTGCCTTCCAGGAGATTGTCCCAAGCTCCTGTTTCCTAGGCTTTGGTGCCACACTGCTTCCCTTATTCAATACTGGGCTGTTACCGGCCTTTTGCCTCAAGACAGAATTCAAGATGAAAAAATATTTTTATTTTAAAAAGACAGATGGGGGCTGGAGAGCTGGCTCGGTGGTTAAGAGCACTGACTGCTCCTCCGAAGGTCCTGAGTTCAATTCCCAGCAACCACATGGTGGCTCACAACCATCCATAATGAGATCTGACACCCCTTTCTGGGGTTTCTGAAGACAGCGACAGTGTTCTTAGATATAATAGTTAATACATTTTTGATGAAATTTAAAAAAAAAAAGGCAGATGGGTGAGGGATTTAAAAAGCTAATTCCAGTTCCCACAACATTCCCAAATGAAAGCCAGAACCAGACATCAGAGTCCCTGGACCACTTCTGTGGAGAAGGCAGGTCAACATGGGGGAATTAGAGCGTATGCCCTCTCTGGGAAGCCCGGACGAGGATATGGAGACTGGCCCTGCCTGCTATTGCACCGTTTTCCCCAACTTCCACCTTCCCTGTCTTCCTTCAGGAAGACCATGGAGGCTGAGGGTTCCTAACACCCTCCAGCTCCATTCTGCCTTTGGCAGCGAGCGCCTCGTGACAGAACGCTGCCTAGCACGGCCATGCCAGGCCCCAAGCTGCAGCTCACCTGCTTGCCCAGGTAATGATCGACACGGTACATCTCCTCTTCCTGGAAGAAGCTTCCAAGTTCTGAAGCCAGCTGCTGGGCTGAGAGGTGGTCATGGCCAAAGGGTTTTTCGAGAACGACCCGCAGCCAGGCGCCTGGGTGTGGTCGGCAGCTGCTGTTGATGTTCCGGGCAATGTCTGCGTAGGCGAAGGGCGGCACAGAGAAGTAGAAGATCCTGCCTGCCTCCCAGAGCCCATCCTGCCGGACTTGGGTCTCGATGTCCTTGTTGAGGGTCTGATAGTCCTCCGCGGTCTTCAGCTGGCGGTACTGGCTCAGCTGTAGAAACTGACCCTTGAGTTCATCACAGCGACTGGGTACCAAGTCCTCGGGGCAGGAGAGGGATTCCAAAGCCTTGTCCATGAGCTTCTGGCCTTGCTCGGGGGCTGTCAGGGCTGCYCCGTGAAAGCTGAAACTGTGGCCCTTCCCAGCCTCATCCAGGTACAGCTGAAACAGTCCCTGCCACAGGTACTTTTTAGCTAGGTCCCCGGTTGCTCCCAGCAGGATAATGGAAACGTGTCCCCTGAACTCCTGGGCCTGCAGGCAGCCCAGAAGGGCCAAGCACATTGCCGCCACGAGCATCTTCCAGACGCCTGTGTGCCTGGGAAGAGTAGACAAGGAACAAGGAAGGATCACACACGGTTCAGGAGGTTATGCTGTAGAAGGAACACGGCTAGGACATCAAACATTTCCTGCCTGGCAAGAAATGGCCCCTTGTTTCTCAGGGAACTGTTACAAGCCCACGGCATCCCCCTCCTCCTAGGCAGTCTGCATTCGGGACTCTGCAAACAGGAAATGTGCCCGGGAAAGTCCTAGGCCACCGAGTGGAGCCGGCGCATTCTGCTGCTCGGAGCATGGGAGAAGGGCGTGAATCACGAGGGAGGTCCATGGTAATGAGAGAGGAGTCTACGACCACAGCTGCTCTCAGCCGTGGGCTCAGGCTAATGGACAGACCAGGGACAGGAGTGGGTACCCTTCCAGCCAATGGCTAGAGTGTGAGAGGAGACCGTCTCCTCTCACACATAACTCGGCTCTTGCCCATGTCTGCTGGACATCATGCAAAAGTCACAACTAATAGTGGCTCTGGGACAGCACCTAAGACCRGACTGTGGAGGCCAGTGAGATGGTTCCCAACGGAATGATCTGAGATCTGAGTATTCCTGAGACCCACCTGATGGAAAGAGAGAATCAAGTCCTGCAGTCTGTCCTCTGACCTCCTCCATGTATACGTGCATGCACATACGCGTGCGTGCGCGCGCGCGCGCGCGCACACACACACACACACACACACACACACACACACTCACACACACACAGATGAATGTAATAGGAAAAGAATAGACTTTGGGGCTGCGATGTGACTCAGCAAGAAACTGGTCAGTGTGCACAAGGGTACTGCGACGCACTCCCAACACAGTAAGAAGAAGAACACTGTGTGGCGCACAACAGTAATCCTAGCACTAGGGAGACTAAAGCAGGAGGACGGCACGAGTTCAAGGCCGGCCTGGCTACAGAGTGAATTTAAGGCCAGTAAGGACTTCATAGCAAGGTCTTGTCTCAGAAACTAAACAACAGGGTCTGGGGAGACGCTCAGTAGTTAAATCACTGGCTGCTCTTACAGAGGCTCTAAGTTCTGGACTCGTCATCACCCACATGGTGGCTCACAACCATCTGTAACTTTGGTTCCAGTGGATCTGATGGCCTCTTCTGCCCTCCAAGGGAAAAAACAGATACATGCAAAAAAATCATAAAATAAAGAGAAATAAATTTAAAACAAGAAACAAGTCCAGTGTGGCAGGGCACGCCTTTGATCCCAGCATTCCAGAGGCAGAGGCAGGCAGATCTCTGAGTTCGAGCCCAGTCTGGTCTACAGAGCAGGAGTTCCAGGACAGCCAGAAAGAAACCAACACCCCCTCCACACAAACAACAAACAAACAAACAAATAAAGACTATGCAGCCCTGTGCCTGAGTGTGAACCCCAGATCAGCTCCTTAACAGCCTGACAATTATTTAACCTGGCTACACCCCAGTTTCCTATAAAACGGGTGCTGTTGTGGTACCTCTGTCCCAGGCTTGCTACAAGAATAAAATAACTTCATGTTTCTACGATGCTTTGAGAAGTACCTAGTGTGCCCTTTAGCTACTGTTCACAGAACAGCTGATGGCGGGGCATAAAAATGGAGTTTCTGTGGGCCAATCACAAAAGCAAACACTCTGTCTGATCTCACCCAGGCCAGTTTAACTGCAATCCCCTCCACACAGGCCAAGTGCTATGGAATGAAGTTTCCTTCCACAGTGGCAAGGTGACAGGGCGGCAAGCCGGGCCCCTGCTGCTGCCTGACTGGCCTTCCTTACGAGAACACACCCTCCCAGGCTAGAGGCCTGGGTGGATTACAGGAGCACCTGAGTATCTACTGTGTGGCCTTCTGTTCTGTCATAGGGCCAAGTGCTGTGCTTATGTCACCAAAGCCCTCCACATCCCCACTGAGCCCGGGCTTTGGGAAAGGGCAGAAGGAAGCGAAGAGGGGAGGAACCACAGCTACAGGAAGTACCCGGTAAACGGGGTTCAGCCCGGAGGTGGAAAGGTGAAGAGGCAGCTGCAGAACTGGGTAAGCACCCTTCGTAAACCAGACAGCACGAACAGAATAAATACAGCCCAACAGATGGGGAAGAACTGGGGTCCAGAGAGATCATCGAACAAACAGAAGGCGCCATGGAGTTGACCAGCACTCTTCAGTTGGGATTCAGTTTGCCTCTATTACTGCTGTTGCTATGATCTTACTCTGGAGCCCAGGGCTGGCCTTACACTCATGGCAATCCTCCTGCCTCAGACTCTGAAGAGCTGGGATTGCAGGTGTGAGCTGTGCACCTGCTTTTACCTGGTCCTAGTCTTCCTTTCTCATCTCTCTGCGGACTCCCCCAAGATGGTTCCAGTGACACCCAAGTAGGACAAAGGCCCAAGAATAGTGTCTGCGGCACATCCACAAGATGGATGGTCTCCGTCCAAAGGACCCTAGAGGGCCAGCCTTCCTCACCTGCAGTCCCCGCATCTCTGCCCATCCCCAAACACGCGGATGGGACCACATTCCTGTCCTTGGCACCTGAGCCTTTCTTTCTCAGCTGGCAGCAGCCTCTGCCCCTGGGGAAGGAGAAGCTGCAAGGTCAGTGCGGGAGAAACCCGAAGCCCAGAGAACAGCCTGGAGAAGGAGGTGGCGCCAGCTGGCAAGCGGCACCCCGGACTCCGGATCCTGGCCCGGGAGCCAGGGCTCGGGATGTGCTGGAACAGGGGGCAGTTGGGGAGTCTCACGGGGGCCTGTCAGGAGGGGGAGCCCAAGGCCACCTCTCTGAGGACAAGGAGGATGGGAGGCACCGGGCCCACGCCGCCTTCTGGCCCTCTCCTTAACACTGTTTTCCCTGGACAGTGTGTGTTCCGGACCTCGTGCCCAAGTAAACCAGTCTTCTCTCTTACATTCCCAGAACTCCTGAAGCAAGCAACGTTGGGTATTTCAACAGAGCTGTGTACAGATTACTAAACACCTGCGTGACTACTCTTTCCAAAATTGGTGTGGGTGGCATACACATTACTTGTTTTTAGGATGATCCTGTTTTTGGTTTTTTTTGGGGGGGTGTTAGATTTATTTATTTATTATATGTGAGTACACTGTCGCTGTCTTCAGACACTCCAGAAGAGGGCGTCAGATCTCATTACGGATGGTTGTGAGCCACCATGTGGTTGCTGGGATTTGAACTCAGGACCTTCGGAAGAGCAGTCAGTGCTCTCAGCTCGTAAACTGCACAGTGTGTTTAAGTTTCCTGGGGAACTTTTTAAAGGGCGGATTCTGATGGAGAGAGTGCGGGAGAGGCTGAAGGAGCTGGTGGCGCCCAGGAGCATACTCTGAGCAGCAAGGCTCCCGAACACTGAGCACAGAGGACAACAACGTAGACATGCCTGGGGCTGGAGAGACGGCTCCGTGGCTAACCATCCTGGCTGCTCCCAGAGTTAGATTCCCAGCAGCCACATGTACTTCACAACTGTGTGTCACTCCAGTCCCGGAGGTGGGGTCGGTCCAGTGCCTTCTTGCGGCCTCCACAGACACCCGGCGTGCACACAGTGCACTTGGAACACCCATGCTCACAGAAGGAGAAAACAAAAGGCACATGCGCGACTTTCCATGCTAGTCACCAAGTCAGCACAGCCCTGCTTCAGCCGGCACTCGGATCAGAAATGGCTTCAGATGAGCAGCCCTGGGTTGAGTGTGGCGGCAGGCACGACCTGGGGGACGGAGTCACACTTCTCAACCCACTGGCTCCAACGTGATTCTCATAACACAGCTGAGGGGACCACCAGGAAAGGATCAGGAAGCCAAAGAGCCCAAGTTACCACGCCAACCCTTGTCCCCAGCGCTGGGCTCAGCGCTCCTAGTACAGGACACAACGTAATCTACAAAACATGGCTGAAGCCAAGCAGGGTGGTTGGTGCCTGTGATGCTGGCACTTGGGAGGTTGAGACTGGAGGGTCGCAAGCTCGAGAGCAGCCTGAGCCTCAAACGGAGGTCGGTCTGGACCATTCAGAGAGACCCTGTTTCAAAACGAGGAGCGAGAGAAGGGCTAAAGATTCCAACCCGAGGTGGAGGGCTTATCTAGCCTGAGCGAGGCCCCGGGCCAAGTTCTACATTAGAAATAGCCACGCAAGCCGGGCGTTGGTGGCGCACGCCTTTAATCCCAGCACTTGGGAAGCAGAGGCAGGCAGATTTCTGAGTTCGAGGCCAGCCTGGTCTACAGAGTGAGTTCCAGGACAGCCAGGGCTACACAGAGAAACCCTGTCTCGAA
>BDUI01012117.1:41647-53596 GCA_002335545.1 Apodemus speciosus
GAACTCACTCTGTAGACCAGGCTGGCCTTGAACTCAGAAACCCGCCTGCCTCTGTGCTGGGATTAAAGGCGTGCGCCATCACCGCCTGGCTGCCATTTTCAATTATGAGACTTTCCAGGGTTTTAAACTTGCTTCAACCTTACCAGATTTTCTGTCTGATGAAGCATGGTCCACTTGCCCCACAGTGGTATGCATACAATGCATTTAACTTTTTAAGAAAAGAAATTTATAAAGAAAATTCTGGTATGTGCTACCCATATGTATGAACCTTGAGTTTTTTTTTAATAAGTGAAATAAGCCAAACAAATATTATACAATCCAGCTAAGCTTATGGAAGGCTCCTAATGGTCAAATTCACACAGAACACAGAACATTGGTTGTGGAAGCTGCCAGATGGAGGGGCTATGGAGTCATTGCTCCATAGCAAAGTTTCAGTTTTCTCAACTGACGCCAGTGACCACATGTATGTGGGGTATGGTATGACCTTTATATAATGAAGAATGGTTAGTAATTACTAAGTGTACTATCTAGTTTTAAGTCAACTTGACATGGAGAGGAGGGAGCCCCAATTGAGAAAATCCCTCTATAAGATCCAGCTGGGAGACATTTTCTTAATTAGTGATCAGTGGGGGAAGGCCCAGCCCATTGTAGGTGCCATGCCTGTACAGATGGCCCTGGGTTCTATAAGAAAGCAGGCAGAGCAAGCCATGGAGAGCAAGCCAGTAAGTAGCACCCCTCCATGGCCTCTGCATCAGCCCCTGCCTCCAGGTTCCTGCCCTGTTTGAGTTCCTGTCCTGACTTCTTTTAATGATCAATAGTAACATGGGAATGTAAGCCAAATAAACCCTTTCCTCCCGGAACTCGCAGTGGTCATGGTGTTTCATCACATCAATAGAAACCTAACTAAGGCAATATCCATCAGCTAGAACATCAGTCGTTTCAGCAGAGGTGGGGTTTTTCCTAACTTACCCTGAGAAGGATAGGTTCTCGTCACTGCCTTAGAGTTACATAAAACTGGTTTCCTGTGGCCCAGGCCTCCCCCCTTACAATGAATGGCCTTTGGTTTGATCCTAAGTCCTGCCTCCTGCTTGCAGTCCTAGCCTTCTTCTTGAGCCAGGGCACACTCCTCTCCTGAAACACCCCTGCTTCTCCAGCTTGCACCCTGCCCTTTGGTCATGAATAGGTTGCAATAGCTGTGCCTGCCCAGTGATGGGCGCGTTGTGAGGCTCCAGCTTCTCTTTCAGCTCAGGTTCAAGTTTGTGAGTCTGGGCCCATGACTCTTCCTTCTTTACCATCTCCCAGAACACTCAGCAGTAAGGGCCATCCACAGGACAAAGCTTGCCTTACATCTGAAGAATCAAATTCATGAGATCAAGGGCTTGTGCTCTGTCTCCTACAATGTTTGCACAGGGCTGGGTGGATTTGCAAGCTCAAAGGATTAAAATGCCAGAGTCTCTACCTGCTTGTCTGAGCTGGTCAGAGACACACCTAGACTCTCTCTGACTTGAGATTTGCAGCACGTTTGGCAGGTCCCTCTGACCAGCAGCTCTCGGTGTCTACCCCTGCAGTCAGAGGGAGAAGAYACCACAGGCTCCGCAACAAGCTAGATCCCTGTGTCACGGGTCACATGATTGGCAGATTTCGCTAGAGCCTGGCTTAACTGCTGCTAAAGTCCACTCACTCTGCTCTGCCCTTGCCAAATAGTCTCTTGATCACTGACTGTTCCCAAGMAAGGCAACATGTAGAGGAAACTGAGCAAAGAGGGTGAGAGCAGCGTTCTGGGCATCTGAACGGCCGCCACGGGTAAGCAATGCAAGGGCTGGGTGTTTTGTTGAAAACACACCAGATCCTCCCCTGACTCCTCCTCCAGACGAAGAGGCAACCGCGGAGCACACACAGCCTTACTCCTCTGTCTGTGGGCATTCATGTTTCCTCTCCAGCCAGACTGTAAGTTCCTCACGGGCAGGYAGCGTGAGCTACACATGTCTGTATTAGGTCCTGGGACTACAGACTGCCTGCTTCGTACCTGTTTACTACAGACAATCTTTCTGTGGAGCAAGATTTGGAGGAAAACGAAATACATTTTGGCTAATTAATGAAACATCTTGTCGTCAATGAAACATTCATACATAAATCAATACATATAATTTGCATTTTACTTCTTAGAGTACTTTTTGCATACCAGTACTGGGGACGACTCACAACTCGGGTCCCACCTGGAGAAACACAGGAGTGTGTATTGATTTTAATAAGAACACCTCTGACTGAATCTAGAGCTCCCCCTTGTAGCAGTCTTCAAAAGCCCCTGCCTTTCACTCAGATCCCCGGCAGAGGAAGGATGAGATTTGAATACGAAGCCTTGCATACGACAGACAAGTGCCTGTCACCCAGAACTTTCCCTTTCAAAACTCTTTTTATTTATTCAGTGTGTGCACACACATGCGCATACCACAACAAATGTGTGGGGCTCAGGGGACAACCAGTTCCCTCCTTCCACCACGTGGYTCAGAGCAGGCACAGCTGAGTCATCTTGCCYGTACCCTCCCACCCCCAACCTGCCCTCAGTGTCTCACTAGGTTCTCCAGGCTAGCCTTGAACTCACTCCAGAGCCCAGGTTAGCTTTGCCCTTCTGATTCTCTCGCCTCAGCCTCCAGAGGGGCTGGGATGACAGCTGGTCAGTCTTGCTCACTTGGTTTTGAGCATTTGTCATCTGTTTTGACCACCAGGYTTGACACTAAATGGCTCTCAACTATTTTGCAAACAAGCTCAGAGGACAAAGATTTGCCAGGTGGTGAATCTTCAAGAGAATGTGAACTCCCAGAACTGTCTGGTACGTGGCCGTGCTCCTCAAACCSGCTGACGGATCAAAAAGATGCTGTACACAAGAATTCCAGAATGTTTGGAGAAGGGAGCTAGTGGGCTAATGTCACGCATGTGAGCGGAGCGGTCCGGTCCGTGCAATAGCTCAGTGTCCCCGAGGCCAGGTGGGCAGCTTCGGAGGGAAGCTGAGCTGCGTTTTGGAGCAGCAGAGTGGGGGTGCAATCACCGGAGAGCAGGAGTGCTGTCTTACAGCCTCGCCCACAGTAGTCAACAGTCACCCACTCAGAGCCCAAACAAACCGTGCACACACTCACCTCCTTGCCTTACAGTGAAAGAGGCTTCCCACCGTCCCTCACCTGCCCCAGTCTTGCTCCGGCTCATTCCTGCTCCCCGACTTGGCTTTTGATTCACCTTTGCATCTGGAACTCACCCAACCTCTCAGATGCTGCATACCATCGCCTTGGCACCGAGACCCTGGGTTYATGTATGCTCCTCCCCCCAGCCTTCAGCTGCTTCTTCCTTCCTGAAAGTTACCCAGGCATCCCTGTCACTTCCTCTCAGGGTCTTCCTTCTATTCGCTGGTATCCCCAGTCGTTGCAGCTTTCTCTCCGGGTCCTTCCCTCATTGCTGGTGCTCCACACTAGCGTTTGGCCTAAGGCCTCCCTTCCTCACTCCATGCTCACTTCTTTGGAGGGTGGGCACCTACTACCTAATAGCTTCCAGAACGAAGTTTTAGGACTACCCGTCTCCAGTTCCCCTTCTCCTGAGCTCTGTACCAATATGGGCTACCTTCTATAAGTCAGCTTCAGCGGATACAAAGGACTGCTCTCCCAGCATAASTATGCTCCCAACCCTGTGGACCCTTCTTAGGGGTAGGCTGCTTCAGTGAGCCAGCTAAGAAGTCAGGCCCCAGTGGTTCCACCATGTTTCTTAGCAAGACCTGTACCATCTGACTAGTGTTTTTTGAATTCAACATTTCTCCATCTCCTCTGACATGTCCATAGTCCAAAGTCCTYACCACGTGACTGATGGTGACCGCTGCACAAGTCTCCAGCCAGCCTTTCTAAAGTGTTGGAATATAAACAGGGCCAGGTTTCTACCCTGCTCAAAGCRTGGTGTCCCCACTCTCCGGATGCAGCGGGAACTACTGTACAATGCGGTGCCCACAGCCTTTCTGGCTCTCATGCCAGTCCCAGCCTCTCTCCTCCCTTGGGTTGAGGACTGCAGCTCTCTGGATCTTGGATTGGACCCAATCTGGGTCTCCTACTTCCATTCAGCCTCCCACCCATGCCGTTTCTTCAAGCATGGTTTCAGAAGTGCCAGCCTGCCAGCCTCCCTTGACTATTCTTGGACTTGTGGGTCCCTACTCTGCCCTCAAGGAGTCCACTGTGTTGGTTAGGTTTTGGTTTTGTTTGTTTTGTTGCCAACTTGACAAAGCTAGAGTCATCTGGGAAGAAGGAACCTCAATTGACACACTCCATCAGACTGGCCTGTGTGGACATTCTCTTGGTTAGTGGCTGATGTGGGAGGGCCCTCCTCTGTGGGCAGTGCCACCCTAGGCAGGTGGTCCCTGTTTTTTAARGAAGCAAATTGAACAACTCACGAGAACAAGCCAATGGGCAGCATTCTGCCCTCCGTGATCTCTGCTGCAGTGCCTGCCCCGACTTCCATGAATGATGGACTTGAAAGAATAAAACAACAAAATACCTCCCCTGCTCAAGGTCAGTGTCTCATCCGAGCAACAGCAGGTGATGGCCCCTGACCCTTCCCAGTGCTTAGCGCCCGGGAGACAGTTGCCTTGGGTATGCTTGTTGTTAGTGATCTAGTAATAGGATAGAGAGGAGTCTCAGCTTTCATCAACGCCAGCTCTCGTTTTAATGAGAAATTGAAGTTCCGGGAGAGTAAAGGATTCCCTCCAAGTCCTCAGTGAGGTCAAATCCAAAATAGTTGTCTCTAAACTCATCCMTCCCCCATGCCCCACTGCTCCCCTCACCGTCAGGCAGCCCCTCTGCCTCCGGCAGCCCCAGCCGCAGTGCCTGCAGGCTCAAGCACTCCKTACAAGGTGGGAAAAGCGAAATAGAAACCTTATGGCCTCTTCAAGCCTGCCTCCRTACCKCCTAGGCAGGTGCAGGAAAGGATGCTTCTGGGATGCCTCTTGAAGGGCTGCAAACAGCAGGTCTGGAGCTGCAGCCGCAGCACCTAGAGGAACAATGCTGGTCCCCTGGGAGCAGCCTAAGAGCTCCGGTCCTCACCTACTCCCTCCAAGCCAAATTTCTGTGTCACACACACACAAACACACACGCACGTACGCGCGCGCGCACACACACACACGCACACGCACACGCGCACAGTATCATGGTACTTGTGTGGCATATGTGCATATCACACTTCAGTTGGGAAGACCCCAACTACCTAAGTTTACTTCCCTGGACTGACAGGAAAAGTCTTTTTCCCGTGGATGGAAGTGGCAGTGAGCAGAGTGAGGCTTTCCTCCCGCGGCTCAGGTAACAGCCCCAGAAGCTCAGATCTGAACTTTAATGAACTTCAAGTACATAAATAACTATTCTTTCCCTCTATTTAGAGGTCTCTTGCTCAGTCAGTCTCCCCTTGACCTGGTTGATGCCCAGATATGTCTGSTTCTCAGTATGGTATCTGCAAGGATAGTCTCTGTGTTGTCATAACTGTCAAGAACTAAGTATGTTTTCCGGACTTCTCAAACATTRAAGAAAGGACAATGACTCAAGTGACCTGGTGCTTTGGTTGCAACCTTGGTGTGAATGTTGAAAACCCACTAAGTCTCCAGGCACAAGTCTCCCAAATCTGTCGGGAAAGGCAGGATGCGGGTCAGAACTCCGCTTAGAAAAAGATTGGAGGTGGTGCCACTTCAGAGGGATTGGACCAGGCTGGCGCAGAATGGTTCGAGGCTGGGACTGGGAGGGCCGCTTCCCCGTGGATGCGCTGGTGCCKCACTAGATGGGTCTTGCGGCTGAAGCTCTTGCTGCACTGAGGACAGGAAAAGGGGCGGGAACCTGTATGGATCGCCTGGTGGCGGACCAGGTTGGTTTTGGAGCTGAAGCAGCGGGCGCAAACGGCRCAAGCGTGGGGGCGGCTGCCAGTGTGCACTGCCTGGTGGCGGCCCAGGTGAGATTTGCGACTGAAGCGGCGGCCACACTGCGCACAGGCAAAAGGTCTGGCGCCGCTGTGGGCCCGGGAGTGGGCGACTAGATTGGGTCGAGAGCCAAAGCGGCGGCCACACTGTGCACAGGCAAATGGCCGTTCGCCCGTGTGCACCCGCCGGTGCCGGGCCAGGTGCTGCCCGTGGGCGAAGCCGCGCCCGCAGTCGGGGCAGAAGAAGGAGCGCTCGTTGGAGGTGGTGCGCTGGGGTGCCGCGGGTCCCGAACCCGGGCCACAGTCAGGAGCGTGGGGAGTGCAGACAGGGGGCTCGGCAGCGGGATCCACGTTGGTGCCGAGTGCACACTCATCGCACCCAAAAGGACGGCCYTCGGTGAGATGCAGACTCTGGTGCGTGGCSARGTTCTTTTTCCAGCCAAAGCTCTGCCCGCAGTGGGAACAAGCGAAAGGCTTGGGCCCGGGAGGGGACAGGGTAAGAGACGCGGTGGGAGAGTGGGGCGTGGCAGGAATGTCGGGAGAGGACCGGGTGCGGCTAGCAGCATCGTGCACCCTATGGTGCCGCACCAGGTGTTGCTTGTGTGTGAAGCTGCGCGTACACTGGGTGCACTGGTAAGGCCTCTCGCCCGTGTGGATCCGCTGGTGGCGGATCAGGTGTGTCTTCTTGCGGAAACGCTTCTCGCATTCGGTGCAGGGGAAGGGCCGCTCTCCGGTGTGGGTCTTCTGGTGCGAGCCTAGGTGAATCTTCTGGCTGAAGCGTTTGCCGCACTCAGCGCACGGGTAGGGTCGCTCGCCAGTGTGCGTGCGCAGGTGGCGGGTCAGGTGGGCCTTCTTGCTGAAGCGCTTATCGCACTCTGAGCACGGGAAGGGACGCTCTCCGCGGTGGCTGCGTTGATGCAGGAGCATATGAGCGCGCTGCGTGAAGCTGCGGCCACAGTCCGGACAAGCACAAGGACCCTCACCCCGGTGCAACCTCTGGTGCAGCCTCAGAGTTAGCTGATCCCGGAAACGCCGCTCGCATTCCTCGCAGCCRTAAGGCTTTTCAGGGATGGGGGCCCACCCCGACAGCGCGATCCCACCTAGTGCCCCCGGAGTCCCCGGCTCCAGTTTGTATGCAACAGCCAACTGACCCAAGTCAGGAGTGGGAAAAGGACTGGGAAGGAAGGAGAGATGCTGGGGCCATTCCACCTCCTCCTCTGCCTCCTGATCCTCATCCTCCACCTTCACCTTCCGAATCATCCATTCCTCCCCTGAGCAGTCAAAAAGAGAAAAAAAAGGAGTCGTGTGAAAGCCCATCTACGGACACATCCATTTGTCACCAGGCTCCTCACTTCCAGTCTGGCTCCTTTGGTGCCCCACTCAAAGCTTCCTGGGAATCAGTAAACCCCAAAGTCCTTTCATCCTCTTTCTGTTCCCTCTGCAGCCAAAGCTGCCAGCAAGCATGGCCTCTCCTGGGTCTTTTCTCCCCGGCTGGCCAGCTCCTCCACCCCGGAACCCTCCCTTGACTCCTTAGAAGACACCCTTCCCCCTGCTCCCTCCAAGAACAGAACTGCTGCCTACTTCTGAGCTTCCATCCTTGGGCAAGATGCCCGCTATCACCCTGGCCCTTCTCCGGTGCCCTTCACACTGGCTATAGTGTCGACAAACGGCCTTCCCAGACCCCATTCCCAGCCGACTTTAACCTTTGGAGGCAGGATGGCCTCGGGACCTTGGTGCCTCTCCCTCTGCTTCCTCCCTAAGCACCAGAGCACCCCAGTGCTCCATCCCGCCTTCCCAGATGCTCCCTCTGCTGCCCCATCCCCTTTGGAACCTCTTTGGAGCTCCCTTCCTTCCGCTCCACAGGACCGGGAAGGCCCATTACATTAAGAAAGAAGTTGCACTTGGGAGGCAGAGGCAGAGGCAGGGGAGTTCCAGGCCAGCCTTGTCTACAGAACAAGTTCCAGGACAGCCAAGGCTATACAGAGACACCCCCCTCCCCCAAAAGAGAGAAGCTGGAGCTGGCAGGGTCAAAGGAAGAGTTAAGGGAAAGAAGACAAGACTGGAACTTACAGGCTGGAGGGGAGGGGGTAGAGGGGGCGGGGCAGGGAGATGGGTGAATGTTCAGCCACTGGGAGAAGCAGGGTGAGGCCTCAAGGGTAGCCTCAGCCCAAGGGCAGATTCAGGTCCCTAGGGAATCCTTGCAAAACGCATCCCTGCGTGCAGAGGAATCTGTTCTCTTCCTTTAAAGCCCCCTCCCCCACCCCCCCAGCGAATCCTGTCTGAGAACATTTGAGCCACATGATCTGAGTGCTGCCTGGCCCTGAAAGCCTGTCATTGCCTGAGCCTTGATCATATTACACAGATTACATTCACTCCCAGTTTCTAACTCACTGGTTCCATAGCACTGTCTGCTCAGCTTCTGATGTCACTTCCCTCTTCTGCATGCCACTCCTCGGGCTCAAGAATCCGTAACAGCTTCTGGTTTCACACAGCCCCCACCCCCACATTCCTCATCCAGCTTCCTTTTCACACAGGTGTGAAGCTTTGTCCTTCCCTGTGCTGCTCTTCAGCCTGTCACAGATCACCTTTCCTGCTTCCTGCCTGGAAGTCCTTTCTCAGCCAAGAATGTCTTCCCCTCCTCCACCCTACTCGCCACCTCTGAAATCCATGCTTTTCTCCCCACGCGGTATACCAAGCAGCATTTTGACACGTCTAGCACATAAAGATCCTTCACCATAAACTCCTATAGCAATTAGCGTTAATATTAGCTTCCGTGACCCTGCGGCTATGTATTGTTGGTTTAATTATTTGTCCTGCCTCATAGTCACAGCAGCCCAGCTATGGATGGCAGACATCTTGAATCCTAAAGTCAGCTCTATGACCATTTACTTGAGGCCAACTAGGGATTAGGCAGTGTGCGCGAACCATCACAGAGCTTCACACGAACCGWGATGTTACTGTGGCCCTGATGACAGGTGAACAAACCACCCCTGGAGGGAACACAGCATCCCACCCCAAGAACATTCAGCAGGACAGTGCAGAACAAGGGTTCAACTCAGGCCTGTGCAGCTAGACGCCCTGTCTTTCCCTGCCATACTCAACACCTGTGTGCACCAAATACACCTTTGTTGAGTCAGTGTTGAGTCATGTAAGCAAGTACTAATGAATGGAAGAGGTGTGTCTCTGGGTGTGTGTGCGCACACATGTGTAGGAACGTGTCTGCGTATGTGCTACAGCCTGGGGGCCCTTGGTATCATGAAGATCAGCAGAGATTTGAGAAAAGGAGCATGCGGGGCAGAAGCAGTGAACATACTAATGAACACTCTGTATCTTCGTGGCARTKATAATCTGAGAGAACARCAGCACGTGTGAATGGGGGAGGGGGGATGAGAAGCTGGGACTTCCAGAAGTGAGACGCACTTCTCTGGTACCTCCCTGTGCCCTTTGCCTGATCCTCCCAGGAAGACTCACCTGGGACAGAGCCTGCAGGCTCGGCCTTCTGTGGGGCGCAGGCCTGGCTACCCATACAAGGAGCYTCAGCCTGTTCGGTGTGGATGCCTCCTTTCTGGCCAGGGCTCTCATGCCCTAAAAGAGAAGAGGATGCCCCAAGGACTCCAAAAACATCACAGATGGAAGGCAAACCCCACCCCACTGGTACTAGGAAGCAAGCCRGGACTTCCCAAAGATCTCTGTCCTACATCACACCTGCAAGGCCAAGTCCCCAGCAGCGGAAGCAGGCGCTAAGGGTGGACAGGAGCCACTGTGAGGGATTTCTGGACTATGTGTTTTATAAATTTGAAGGCGAAACACGTGAGGAAGAGAATGGGAAGGAGCCAGGCTAAATCTTGCCTTAAGGATTCCTGCCCACCTGCGGCCACCTGGTCCCTCTCACTGCAGTCATYGCCCCTATAGCACTTCTGTCCTCTACGGTGGCTTACAACTTTGACCATGCTTACATTTCTTGGCGGACTGCTGCCCATTCTAAGATTAAGCTCCACAAAGGGAGAGCCCTAGGTCTGTTTAGTGCCTAAGGTATTCCAAGTGTCCAGAATAGCTTCCAGCAGAGCAGGTGCTTCATAGATGGCTTGTGGAAGAAGGGATATTCTCTCCAGAGCCACCCTCCACGGGACCCACTTACCTGAGTGCAGTGTGCTCTCTTCTCTAGAAGATGGCGTCTTCTCCTGGGCATTACTGAAGCCATCCCTGGGCTCACCTTGGGGGGCCGTCTCTGGCTGTCCCACTGAGAATCCTGTTACAGGCAGAGGGATGAGTTCAAATGAAGCTTCTAGTATTGAACTGGTATCAGAGATGGGGCATTTCCCCAGCTGGTTAGAGAAGAAAGGTATCTCTTGTCTGCATGGATAAAAGACTGCCCAAGCTCCCCCGCGGTCTGGCCAAGTATTAAGCTCAGCCCTTTTAATTGAGGAGAGAAAAAAGAAAGAAAAGAAATTGAATAGTTTGAAATAGAAAAAAAAATGAATTCCAGTGCTGGGCAGGGGAAATGGCTCAGTGGGTAATRATGGTTCTGTGCCTAATCTGCATTTGGTTCAAAACCCACATGGTAGGAGATAACTCAGGAAATTGTCCTGTCACCTCCATACACGAGGTGCACTTAATAAATCCGATAAACAAACAGTAAGTGCAGTGAGTTTTTTGTCTGTTTGTTTTTAGCTTCCAGTTCTCTGGGAATCCTATGCACACATACAATGTAGTATTAGCATCCTGRTCTGGTCACTGTGACACATAATGGTGACCTAAAAAGATGTCTGCCTCTCCAGGCTGCCACAGGTTGGGCTGAGGGTTGTAAACTGTGGATGGCACTGCTACACTTCAGATGCCTAGGAACACCCACCCTCCTGGTTCCTTTGTCCCCACTCACCCAAGGAGTTCAGGGCCTCCAGGGTCTCTCTCATGGCCACCAGGAATGGCTCTCCTAGGTGATCAGGCCACAGACCCTAAAAAGACAGGCCTGTTCAGATTCTTCCTGTCAGCCTCCACCTAGGTCTCCCAAGAACACTAAAGTGATGTCCCAGGCACAGGTGAGGGAACTTTGGAACAGAGGCCTCTGAAGACGGGTACCCAATCACATGAAACCTTCTGCAAACTCTGCTTGGCTATGGATATCAGCCTAGGTCCCCACCTGTCAAGTCTTTAAAACCATCCCCAAGCCATCAGCAGTCACTACCGAGTCTTTGCCAGGGGAAGTACAGGGACCACTTAATTCTCTGGACCAAGATGGGCAATGGGAAACTACACGTGGACCCTTCAGCCCTCAGGGCAGGGCAGTAGCTATGAAGTAAGAGTCAGCCCTGGAAGACCAGTAACACTTTAGGGATCCTGGSGTGGGGGAGGTGAACAGGGCTCTTGCAGAGGTAGAAAACGACTCTGACTTCCTCTCCCTAAACCCCTACCTCAAAGACTCACAACCCCCACAGGACTAACCGGGCGAGGACAACCCCCACACCAGGCCAGTACACTCCCCGACTTTTGCACTTCCCTGCTCCTCTTCCAACCGGTTCTCTGCCCCTCCTTTAGCAGACTCCCCTCCCCCTCCCTGGCAGCCTTCCCTCTGCCCCTCCCCTCTCTCGCAGCCTTCCGCCCTCTCTCCCCACCAAATCTGGCAGCCTTTTGGGGCTCCTCCTCCTGCCCCGCCCCTTTGGCTCCTCCCTTGCGCGCACCCGTCGGGTCAACCCCCAGGGGCCCCCTTCGAGTCGGCCCTCCGCAGCTACGGCCTCCCCCGACCCTCCCTTTCCAGTAGTCTTGGGCAGCGCTCCCCTCCCCCTTCCTCCTGTGCTCGCCCGCCTAGTTCTCCKCACGCCACCCCCTCCCMGGGCTGCACACTCCCTCCCTTCCTTCCCCCTCCTCTTTTCCTTCCTCCCCTCCAACTCCCGCCCTCCCCTTCTCAGCTGCTCTCCCCCATCCGCTTGCCCCTCCCCTCTCCTCCCCCACTCGGGTTTCTTTTCCTTCTTTCCTCTCCTCGGTTCCCTCCCCCTCCCCCACACCATCCTCCCCTCTGCTTCC
>BDUI01012119.1:12405-26922 GCA_002335545.1 Apodemus speciosus
GTGTAAAGCCCAAATGCATCTCAGAAGATAGCATTAAATGCTACTTAACACTATAGCATGTAATCCTTTTCACGAGAGTAAAATCTCTCTTAGCTAAAAAGTTATGTCATCAGTTATTACTTGGACATGATGCTATAATGAATCTCCAACTCCCCCTTCTTAATAAACATAGACAATCAGCATCTCTCCTCGATTAGCAATAGARTTCAGAGTCRTCTATACAGTCATGGTCACAAAGGCTTTTGAGRAAGGAAATAACKTTTATGCTTATATTTTAACTAGTGCAATGAATATTGCATTTCAAAAGCAAAAAGTTTCTGCATATACAAAGGGTGTGGGCTAAATAGCCACTGAGCCTTATAAAGCAGTCCAGCATCTGGAAATGTACCCGCCCACCACAGTAGCTAATGATTACAGCTGGCACGTATGATTCAGCAAGTCCCGACTTTTCTTGAGATTCAATTTGATCCTCAGAAAATTAAGTAAGTTGAATTGTCTAGGTTCCAGATGTCTCCCATTCCCCGGAATCCATAAAAGCAGATGAGCTTTAAGATACCAATGAGAGAGGACAACAGGATCACAGATGTGTCAATATGTCTGAACTGACTGAAGTGTATCCATTGAACACGTGCAGTTTGATATACCAACTGAATCTTAATAAAACTGAACAAAACAAGACATATGAAAGGAAGATTTCAGCAAAGGCAGATGGAATCAAGACAACCCTAGGTTTTAGGTTAATTCAAAACCATACTCAGTCTAATTATCTTAAAGTAGTAGTCTTCGTGAACTAGTAATGAATCTGAGTGTTGGGGGTCAGATATTGCCAAGGATAGAAGAGGTCAGAGACACTAGAGCAGTGTAAAATGGAGTAAACCACCTCTGGCGGAAATGAGCTGACCATCAGAGGCCAGGAGGACACTTCCTAAGGGCARTACAGAGAATTAAAAGTCCTGTAAGCCACGATYGCTCTAATCTTAGTTCATAATGTGTTACCTAAAACTGTCGCATCAGAATCCAGGCTGCTTCCCCTCACTAAACTCATGGAAGAACTAAATCTCATCATTCATCAAACACGTTTTTTCAAACATACTCTGAACCACACACAATGGGAGCACTACCAGACATACAAAGATGATTAGAGGAGTAGACCCTTAACCCTGAGGGCAAGAGAGAAACATGATAGCCAACTGACAACTAGAGAGATAAGACCCAGTAATGCAGACCAAAGAGATGGAACTTTTTGAAGATGTGCAGATTGTTTCCAGTACCACAAAGTAAACATGGGTCACTGACCGAGCGTCTGTGGAAGAGAGAAAAGCTGAGCAGCAAGGGCCATGGGGTGGGGGAGGGGATATACTCACAAGACCATTCATTCCTGAGAGAACCACAATGCCAGGGAAATGTGTAGAGATACATTTGAAATCCTGCCTTAACGTGCTGTTTTCTTTCCTTTCTTGGTGATGGTAGTATATGCACATGTGTGTACTATATGTGTGTGCACTCTGTGTAAGACTGTGTGTGTGCATTGCACAATAGCACACATGCATGATATGATCACAGAACATTATATATCTATAGTCTATAATAAAATCCGGTGTTTTATACAATTAATATATGCTAATGAGAAGAAAGGAAATAAATGTCAATCAATTTTTCAAAAGCTTTATTTTCCCGCCTTTCTGACCTGTATGGCTGGTGAGACGTGAGTCAGTGGGGCACGTCCTCTCATCCAGAAAAGGTAAACCAAAACAGGAGTTCATACTGAACATAGAATCAGGACCATAGTTTGATTGTCTTTCAGGAAGACCAGAAAGTTTTAAGGCACTATCTGAAATGTTCATTGGAAGATCAAATTTGATTTAAAAAAAAAAAAAGACATTGTAGCATTAGATGGGAATGTCATTGTCTATGAATAATAGCTCGAGATTTTGATTCTTTTAACACATAGACTTTCATGGTCATGCTGACCTAACAGTATTTCTGATCTCTTGAGCACATATTGGACAGTACATGTGTATGTGATCATCCAGCCCCTAAAACAGCTATTCCTTTTGATTAGCCATGAGGCTTTACCAAAGGTTCTTTGGAAGAACTCTTTCATAGCTGYTCATAGTAATATCAGTCTTTTGATATGTAATCAAACAATTTTGCCCGGGGTTCTGTCTTTTAATGATACTAAACACATCATCTGAAATTTGAAAGTTTAGTCTTGAGTCTATAGATCTTCGATGACATATCTCAATGAGTGTTGATTCTTCTTCCATTCCGTATAAGTAATTACAGAAAGAAATGAGCCTCTGATCCGATTTTTTTGGCTTTCCTGGGTGCATTCCAATTAGAACAGCATATGGGATGACCTTAGTGTCTCCTTAAATATCTAAGACTCTTGGTATTACTTAATTCATATAATGTAGTATAGGGAGGAAAATTCCATAATATGCCAAGTGGCCATTATGAAAGAATAGTATTATGAATGATTTCAGAAACTAATGGCATAGAAATGCCAACTATCCACAGGAATGACAGGAAAATAGAATTATAAGGCCTTGGGTCTATTTTAGTATAGTGGCAATTTTTAAAATGGCTATGTCCCTGACCTGAACTGTTGGCTGATTATTATCTAGAGGGGACAGGTCTACCAGATCAGGAAAGGAGACAATCATCACACATTCTCTACTCCCAGAATCCACCCTTCCTCAGCAGCTRAGAACTACACTCCCATGCTTTGTGTGGAGCTGTCGCTAAAAGGGAAAACCTCACTATKATATCTATAAAGGATTTTAGAGAACAGAAATACAYATCACAGGATGGTTTTGACTAGGGAGTGTATTAAAAGACACTCCCCTTGGCAGTCACCTCACTGGGCGATGTAGCAYATGCATAAATGTTTGGAGCCTGCATGGAGCCATCAAATATCCTTAGAGCCATTTCTGAATTAACTGCACACACARCCAAGACGTGGCAAACCAGGTAATGGTAACCTGAGGTGGTCACGAGAACACACTGCCCTGAAAGCTGACAGATATCTTCTGCAAACATAGGATTGCTAAGTACAAGCCTATCCTACCTGAAAGGCAGCTCTCCCCATCAGAAATCCAATGTTGCAAGTATTCAACTATCTCTGCTTCTGTTTCTGTTCCTGATATTCATTGGTACATGGATAAACCGAAGAACTGTACATGGCTCTGCTGTCAAGAAGATTCTGAGGTAGAAACAAGAGTACTAGATTCTAGWTTAGACAATAATAAGATGAATTATGTGATATAAAAATTATCCCTGCTTACCCCAGTCTTTCCTCAATCAAAATTTAATATTGTATTACAGGCTCTGGGAAAAGGCAGGATGGTGTTGCTAGACATGTTTCGGGCATAACTCCATGAATTATTTTTCTCTTGGGAGGGAAGAAAAATAAAGCAATTCAATGGAATAGGGACAGCCTGATTTCACTGGACAGGACTGCTATGGGGAGGCATATTGCCTCCAAAGCTAAAAGAAATTTACACTCCTCATTTTCCTCCTCTTGGTTCTGCTTCTGCAGATGCTGCAGACACCAGACTTCCACTGACCCTGCAGGGAGGAGCTCTCTCAGTGAGCATCATGATTGCTTGTATGTGTCCAGATGGGTAAATTCAATCTATGGAGAGACCCAAGATGTTCTATAAGACAGAATGGTAACTTTCCCTGGGCCTGCTTGGGTCTTTTCTTTCTGCCCTTATTAGGAGTGATCATTTATCTGCCTCTTCTCCCCCAGCCTCTCACATTTCCATACTAGGAATGTGTTCAACTCCCCAGCCTGGTACTCAATGCTTCTCCCGTTNCCCCTCCGTGGCCTGTCCCCTTCACACAGTCACTCCTCCATCCCCCTCCATTTTAAAACTATGTGTACAAGACATATATGAAACATAAAGGAGTTTCACATTTCAGACTTGAGTACCAAACCAAATACTCATTATGTATGTGAAAATATTCCAAATCTTCATAACATCTGAAACTAGCATTTAAGTAAAGCGGACTTCACAGGTGTTGTTTTGGCAGTGGTTGTAGTGGGGCTGTCAAGGGACAAGCTTTTGTCAGGCTTTCCAATGACTTTGTGACATGGGCACTCTCATTCAGTCCCCCAGTCTCATAAGTCCCATGCTGTTCAATTGGACTCTTGACTTGAAAAGGAAGCAATTTGATGTGCTCTACACATTTCTGGTTTAAGGAAGTTAAATGTGTTGCATTTTGCTCTCTCAAAGATATCATCAGAGAATGTGAATGCTATGTAAAAGTAAAATTAATATGGTAGCAAGAATTCCATTCCCATGAAGGAAAGAGATTGACATGACTTCGAACTGCTTGTTCCTTTGGAGTTTTCCCTTCTTTTACAAATAGTCTCTTTGTAACTTCAAGTTTCTAAGAGTTCTTCATTTGAGTCAAAACAACGATGAGCAAAGCATTGGAAAACCTGGATTTTTAAATGAATTGCTTGCCATAATGACCTCTTAGCCACTGCTTATGATGTCTTCTTTGATCATCCATAACGTATACCTGTCCACATACATGTTCGAAATTTTAAATGAAGGCCTTTTTCCTGGAATTAATGCTACTTTATGGGTTACCTACTCTAAAATGTCATCTTTGTTCTTCCCATCCCCCATCATCCTGCAGAAGAGAGGTTCCACATACCCACACTTTGTTGTCTTGGTTCCTCAATCCAGGATGATTAGGCTCCCTTCAACCATCACCATATCAAAAAAAATTCCCAGGGAAATCCACCCAGACTCCAAAATCAATCATTCTAATTCCCTAGCTTTGTAGCCCAAGTTATCATGAGATATGAATTACATCACACACAAAATTTCAAACCAGAAATGGATAATCCAACGATGATATAACCCCAGGACATGCTCATGAAGCATCACTACAATCAACATTTTAAAATTAGCAGACCCTCGCATGCCCGCTTCAGATCACCTCTCTCCTTACAAAGCATCCACTCCTAGATTCTACATGGATGCTACCTCAGCAGGCGTCGCCAAGCGCTTTGTTTCCTGTGAACTGTCTTTGGAGTTTGTCCACTGTTTCCACTTGATCTACCCTACTGTGAGATTGATTGCTTTCTGTTTCATGAACTCATCTATAGTATGTTGCTTTGGGTCCTGTGGCATTCCAGTTCTGAATAGGCCACCATGTGTTTGCCTGTTATGCTACAGACTTACAAGCATCCCTGGGCAAGTAACACTATGCSTCTGGGAAATTCTCTTTCCTCCAGCGCTCCATTTTGGCTAAGCCCACCAGCCCTACTGCTGCCACATGGCTGATGTGTGTGTGTATATGTGTGTGTGTGTTGTGTCTGTGTGTACGTGTATATGTATGTGTATGTGTGTATGTGTGTTATGTGTGTGTATGTGTGTGTATTTATGTGTATGTGTGTGTTGTACATGTAAGTGTGTGTATGTGTGTGTTGTTTCTGTGTGTATGTGTGTGTATGTGTGTGTGTGTTCTTGGTGTTGTTATTCAGTGATTTCTGCTTCTTATTCTTCCTCCATGTTCTCCACAGGGGTCATTGGTGTTCTCCCCATTTCCAGCTCTTCAGTTTCCATATTTCATTGGCGCCATCCTCTCTCTAGCTCAGGTCACAAAGAACTTTACTAAGACACTTTTTTAAATTACTTAATGCTTTTCTTCCTCCATATTTCCTCACCAGGCAGTCAGCAAATATAGCTAGCTACCGGGCAAACCTCCCTCCCTCCTCTCCATTCCCTTCTTTCTTTCTATGCCTTTCAGGTCCTTCTTCCCAGCCTGGAATTCTCTTTCTAGCTTTACTCTTTAATTTCCCAATAACATTTCCCACCATGTGTTCAGAGATATCTGGGCAATTTGCATCCCTCCCGTCTGCACACTCAAGACACAGTRTGCAGTGYTCTTCCATGGTACTTAACAATATTCCTTTCTAACTGTTCATTTGTGTCTCCCTCYACAGAAAATAAGGATCCTATCTTAATCATTTCTGTATTCCCTGGGAGCATTTGATRAGTAAATGTTGCCAAAATGAAAGACTGTTTACTTGGTGACCTTTGTGAGTTTCCTGCAGGAGCAGAAATCCTCCAGGCATTTCCACTCATGCTACCGTGTCTTAGGGTGGCAGCATTCAACTTTCTGTGGTGGGTTTTGCAGGTAAAACTCCCTAGAAGCGGACTCTGCGGAGGAGATTGGCATGCAGGATGTTTACTGAGGAGAGCTCCTGAATCAGGGCTGTAGACGAGAGCGGAAGGAAAAAGAAAGAAGCAAGATTTGGCAGAGGAGGCCAAGCTGTGATGTAGAGTCTGTGGCTGCCTTAGCTGACACCACAGGGAATTCTGAGGACATACTTACTGATGCAGAATGAAAACTACTGGTCCTCAGACGTGCACCCACATCAACTGGGCCAGCTTGATCTCTCTAAACCCACTAATCCCAGAAGGGCTCTGACAGGTCGACTGAATGCCTGGAAGTCTCCACATTTTAAAACAGTTCAGTGGTCAAGGCTTTACCTTGCATATGTGAGATCCAATCTCTATTCCTGGTCATACATACATACATACATACATACATACATACATACATACATACTGCATTTAATCATCCACTCCTCTGAGTTATGAGTATCTGCCAGGATTTTCTGTGTCTTTAAATACAGCCGAGCAAAATTTTGTGTTCTGAGTTTTATAACCTTGGTTTTTATCCCTCTGGCTTGAGACGCATCTCAGGAGAACCTCACAGAAGCTACACAGAGACTTCTGCTGTGAGGATCTAATGGGATGTTATTTGGAAAAACAGAGGTGACAGCAATCTCAATANGTTCTCAGACTGTGGGGGTAACAGGAGACAGGCAGTGCAGGGATGGCTATTGGTCAAGTTCAAGTCCCAGCTGGGAAAGCACATGCTGGAGATGGTGTGTGGCTGCCATGGGTTAAGCAAAGTTCTCTACACTATCAATAACGATGAAAATGAAGATGTTTTCCTTGGCATCTGTTCAGATTCCCACCTTGCTTTATGTGGTTTGTAGGGTTTGGCTTTGTAACTGCTTGCTTGTTTGCATTTCTTGGATTTTCTTCCATGCTCTGGAAGAATTTTGCTCAGCATTTCTCTCTAGCTCCTAATTTAATAGATCTTGGACTAGAAATGTGGGCAGCACACAGAACATACTGAAAACCATAAGCCACCAAGGCCAAGTGAATTGAACTTTATTGGTTTTCTGTGGCGTTTATTGCCACTTTGTGGCTGTTTCTTAATTGTTGAGGGAAGGCGAGGCTTAGTAATCATGGTCTCTATAGTTCTCTGTGGCTGAACTCTACCTGACTTAGGCCAGTAAAACTGTGGCTGTAAGGGGGCCTTTGGAACAGRGATGAAATCGCAGGTTAAAGAATCGCTTCTTCCRCAGGGAAGAGCCAGCGCTGGGGGTGCATCAGGCTTGACTGATTCTGTTTGCATTTCCACCGTTAGATATGCAGACTCATCTTCACAGTGCAGAAACAGCAAAATGACAGGTCACAGGGTTCTAGTAAGGTGAGTCATATACCAGTCATACGTACATAGGCTAACAAAGCTGAAATACATTGTGTACCTCAAATGTTCTGGAAAAAAAAAGTGAGACTATAAAGGAAATTATTTAGAATCTAATCTATTCATTTCACCAAGACTGTTTATAAGCTTCACAAATCATAAAATGGCTTTTAAAAAGTTATGATTTGCTATTGAAATAAAAAATTTGATTTTGGGTTTCAGAGACTTACTTCATCCTAATCTATASAAATACATAGATGCTGTTAAACTCAACAAGGAGCAGAATCTCAACAGGGTGGGATGAAGAAAGTTGAGGAAGCTCATCTATCTAGATAACCATCGATCTGTCTGTCTGTCTGTCTGTCTATACCACTGTCTTTTTTCATACAGGTTTGAAATGAAAATAAAAAATAAAAGATAAGGCATTGAGATACTTGCTTACAGTCCTAGCACTCTGAAAAATTAATCAGGAAAATTTTGAGCTTAGGTCACCCTGGGATGCATAGGAAGACTTTGTCTCCAAAGGGGGGGGGGAATGCACAGACAGAAGGAATCAAATAATCATGAATCAACAAATACAGAGGATACTTAGGCTTTGTTCATCAAGACACCATTTACAAAATTCAAAACCATAATTGAACACTGAAAATTTTGTAATAATTTCAAAATAGAGAGGCCACCATATAACCATAAAACAAGCATATTGAATATTTTATTAAAATTAAAACATCATAATTCTGAATATTAAAAAAGGAAAATGAAAACTGGTTACTATTTACAGAGCACAGGAAAATCTGTTATGCACTGAAGTATGAGATTATTGCTTCGATTGTGAACAAAAACAAAATCACTTAATATTCACTTATAAATTAAACAAAAAAAACAGAGCAAAGGAGGCTGGAGAGATGGTTCAGTGGTTAAGAGCACTGACTGCTCTTCCAGAGGTCCTGAGTTCAAATCCCAGCAACCACATGTTGATTCACAACCATCTGTAATGGGATCTGATGCCCTCTTCTGGTGTGCCTGAAGAGATCAACAGTGTATTCACACATATAAAATAAGTAAAAATAAATCTTTTAGGTGTTTTTTAAGGTTTATTTTATGTATATGGATAAAATTTTGCCTATCTGTGTGTATTTGCGCCATGTGTGTGTTTGATGCCCATGGAGATCAGAAAAGAGCCTTGCATCCTCTGGAACTGGAGTGATAGATACTCGTGAGCTGCTCTGTCGATGAGGGGGAATCAAATCCCTGTCTTCTGGAAGAGTAGCAAGTGCTTGTAACCACCGAGTCATCTATCTGGCCCCAAGAAAGAGAGTGTTATTTTGGCTCCTGATTWAGCAGGTATGGTGAACCATGGTGGGGAAGGTRTCACTCATGACCGCAGGTGCTCCTCGCCTCCCAGGAGATTGGAAGTGTTTAAAAATAAATATTTAAAAAACAGAACAGAGCAAAAGGAGTCAGAAGAACTAAAGTAAAAAGTGATGTGAATGAGAGAATAGCAGAATAAAAGCAAAAATCTGACTCTTAAAAAGACCACTGCTATTGATATACTCTGTGCATATATCAATAAGGAAAAAATGACAGAGCAAAAAGATGCTATTAAGGGCTCGAAAGGCTAACGCAATACACAGAGTGCAGAGCGCAGCAGCTGCTGAAAGCAATGCAGGGGACCACTGCATGGCACTCTGTAGCAGCGTTGAAGACTTCCAGTGCGCTGTTCAAGTCTTTTCTCACCTGCACTGGTTTAAATGATTGTTGTTCAAGCACCAACAAACACACAAGTCACCCAGGATTTTGTGTAAATGCAGGTTCTGACTCATTAGGTCAAGGAGCTAGCTGAGCTGTTTATAACGATTCCTAATAAACTCTCAGAAGAACCTGTGGCTCTGGGTCTCTACAGGAGCTGGGGAGATGGCTCAGTGGATAAGAATCCTTCTTCCACAAACACAAGGGCCCAAATTTAAAATCCCTAGAACCTTCTCAAAAATATGGAGATGGTATTTATAATAGCCAGAAGCTAGAAAGAACCCAGATGTCCCTCAACAGAGGAATGGATACAGAAAATGTGGTACATTTACACAATGGAATACTACCCAGCTTTTAAAAACCATAACTTCATGAAATTCACAGGCAAATGGATGGAACTTGAAAATATTACCCTGAGTGAAGTAACTCAGGCACAAAAGAACACACACCCACCTCCCTGTCCTATACTGGGGCATTCATTGATCCTTCATAGGACCGAAGACCTCTCCTTCCATTGAGGAGGAGGGTTACCTCACTCAGGATGACATTTTCTAGTTCCATCCAATAATCATATTTTTTCATGTTTGAGGCTAAAGATAACCATAAAACTCCACTGGCATCCATTTGCTACTGAGGCTGCAGTAAACAGTACACTCTTGGAACATGGCTGGGTAGCCATGAATTAATAGTCAGAACTGGTGAAGAAAACATTCTAATACTGGCTAATACAATGCAAAGGAGCTGGCCTATATATACCTGTAATCTCAGCCTTTGGAAGACCGTGGCAAGGAAGAAGGATTATGAKTTCCAGATAGCCAGGGACACACGRCAGATCCCTGTCTCAAACAATGTCACACTGAAAGGAGGAAGGGTAGGATGGAGCRCAGGAGGTAGCATACCTGGCTAAATCTAATTGATTCCATTGTCCCATTAGGTACTTGCTGGCACTATAAAGAATGAATTAGGGTCATGTCTCTTGGTTTTCCAGGTTGTTCAAAGACATAAATGAATAGCCAAAGACAATATGGAAAATATAAACAATATGATCTTGAGTTTTTAAAGCAGGTATTTCCCACACTCAGAGACTCTTAAGGGCTCAGCTTACAGGKAAAAAAATAGTAGCACATAGTTAAGAGACAGGCAGAAGGAAGGACAGTGTAAACAGAATCTCAGAAGCTGGATTCATAGCTAGAGGCTCAGATGGAAGGCTGAGACAGGACACTGCTCATGCCAGACAGACTTTCCCCTGCTTATCAAGTCAATGTGATCAGACTAGCATCAWGATAAATGATACATCACAGCTGAGTTTTAATTTATAGCTCCTGGTGTTGGATGACTGGCAGCCAAGTAAGACTTGTAGCAAGACTGTCTCTGCCTTCTTTTCATCAGTCAATGAATTCTATCCCTCTTCCTGTTTCACAGCAGGGACAGGGTTCAGAATTAGACTGACTCTGGATTCTGGAAACARTTTGCCTCATTGTACAATTTTGGGTTGTTTTGTTGTTGTTGTTGTTGTTTGGGCTTTTTTTGTAATGTCAGTAGTTTTAGTACTGATTTTGAACTTTAAAATAAAGTACCTGAGCACACATCATATATATCTTTAACGTATAACAAAAATAAACTTCAGCAGTAAAAGAATGAAAACAAAACCACAAACAATCCTATTATAAGAAAAATAACATGTGAGCAGATTGACACTAAAGAGGATATATGCATCAAGAGAAGTATGGAAAAGTATCAAACGTTGCTTGTAATAAGTGAAACACAGTTCAGAACCCCAGTGAGTTATTTGTCCACATATATAAGTAGCTAAAATAAAAAAAAAAATAGTGAAGATGCAGACAAAAACGTATTGCTCGGACAATCCTGGTGGAGATGTATGATTTTTATGGCATCTCTGAAAGCTGATTTTGCAGCTACTAAAAACTTAAATATGCATTTACTAAGGCTAATAGTATCTCTGGGTGTTTATTCCAAGAGAAATGGGAAGCCTGTCAACAAATGCCCACAGAAGCTTTGTTATCTAAGAACCTCAACCTGGATGCAAATTGAATGCCCTTCGAGACTTGAGTTCTTGATACTGGCAGAYAATTGACTGCACTGCAAGAGCAGGAACATCTATCTGGTAACAAATTCCCATTCCAAAAGGTCATGAGCTATACAATTTCGTCATTGCACCATTCTATAACAAAAACATGGGGCTGGAACAAACTTGTGGGTGCTGAAGGCTAGAGGTCATGAGGTGGCAGAAAGAATCTCTGCAATGGTGGAACAGGTCTCTGTTTACAGTGGTAGTGGCTATGCAAATGTACCCAAATGTGACAGGATTTCATGCATATAAGACTGGTGAGACCTGCGTGAGTGTCAGGGAGTTTTTCCAATGCCAAGGCTACTTTCTGAGTTTTGTTATCATACCGTGGGTCACAAAGATAAGTTAAGGCACTTGCCGAGAAAGCCTGCCCACCTGAGTTCAGATTTGCAGAAGCCGCATGAAGGCTTAATCAGTATTTTCACATGGGAATTAAGAGGCAGAGCAGAAGAATCACCTGGCAGATCCTAGGCCAACTAGCCTGGAATATGAAGGACACTGACAAGAAACAGCATGACAAATGTACCCTGCCTCACAAACAAGATGGATGGCAAGAACTCACNAGTGCAATATTTTAAATGAATGCATAAGCCAAATTCACATTCAAATATGTGAATGGCTTTTAGTACTCTAAGATTAAGAGAAGTAAAGGCACCTAAGAATAAATGCAATAGAGTTCCATCTGTATAAAGTTGAAAATTACAGATACAATGTTCTGCTTAAGGATGTGTACTTCACTGGAAAAATCAAAAGATGAGCAAGGATACTGCTACTATAGAAGGCAGGATAGTGTAATCACTGAGAAAGGAGGCAGGAGTGAAGGAGGTAGGTTTGCCTTGTGGGTTGTATGTAAATTCTATGTAAAATATTCTCTCTGTGTGGAGTCATGTTAGGTAGAAATGGGTGAATGGTGATAACCAGGAAAATAACATGTGGGCAATTAAGAAATTACCCAAATTTAGTTCAAAGGATCAATGTGAAATGAATTATCCATWAGCCAGAGCTGACATAAGCATTAAAGAGTACATAGTATGCTMTRGGGATATTTAATTCAGATTGTTTAATCAAGTAGATTGACATTTGAATGAGACCTGCATATGACCCAGTGTGTCATCTTCTTTGTGKKGGATGTTCTTACTGTGCTCAAATGTCATAAAGCTAGAGGGTTAGGTTTGTAAAGGAATGTAAAGGAAGAAGATATCTCATAGGGGACCTGGAAGCAGACTTAGTCCAGTTTCAATAATAGACTGTAATTTATAAGGAGTAGAGRTTTGTTTTTCAAAGAGCTGAAATGTTCTGGAATTTAGCACCAGCCACATTCTGGTAAGGTCCTTAACGCTGCTTCATCACACAGAGGAGGGCAGAAGAGCAAGAGGGGRCTGAATCCACTCTCAAATCAGACCCACATTTAATACTAGGATCCATTTTTTAATTTTATTTTTTATTGGTTATTTTATTTATTTACATTTCAAATGTTATCCCCCTTCCCGGTTTTCCCTCAACAACCCCCACCATCCCATCCCNCACACACACACACACACACACACACACACACATACATAACACACAGAGAGAACCTTTTATTTAAA
This sequence comes from Apodemus speciosus, assembly GCA_002335545.1. Taxonomy (NCBI): domain Eukaryota; kingdom Metazoa; phylum Chordata; class Mammalia; order Rodentia; family Muridae; genus Apodemus; species Apodemus speciosus. The sequence goes on from BDUI01012119.1 coordinate 25,363, forward strand.
AAAAAAGGATGTTGGTCGCTAGGGGAAACTAACTGGAGGACACAGATCCTCTTCATGTTACTTTTCGCAACTTCGTTTGAACCTGCAGTCATATTCAAATCAAATGAAAAACTGTGGTCAAAGAGAGGCTCATAAAGAGTTCTTCATTTCCTCCTGACTGTGGAGAAGATGTTTCCACRTGACACTGAAGAAGAAGAGGAACTAGTTGAACAAGATTTTGGAAATGGATTTATTTAGGTTTTAATATAAAGACGTTGTGCCATATGATTCAAGGGATTTTTTTTTTTTTTGTTATTTTGTATGTGATATCAAATGAAGGARGCAGATACTGAGCGTTAACTGCTAAGGGAGGATGGAGACAGAGGAATGTGAGGAAGGAGGGATGAAGGTAGACTAAGCAAACTAAGTGTATAAAAGCCTCAGGAAAATTCGTTGTTCTGTAGCTAATTAAAATCTGTATAGTTTGTTTGCTTATGTGTTTGTTAACTTTTAGAAAAAGGAAGAGTTTGAATGGAGGTACCCCACAGAGGTGGGCAGTGCTTCCTCAGGAAGGCATAACTTGTGAAATGAAAACAGTGCTAGGCACTGGCTACCTCACTATGAGTTCTTGGTCAGGAAGGCTTCAGAGTTTCCCAAAACAGCACAAGCAATTGCCATGTTTTTCTCTTGCTTGCCCACCATAAGACCTTATTGTTGAAGACACAATATATGTTGGTTGTAGCACATAGACAAATCAAGTTAGAAGTGGCCTGGAAACTCCTTCCTGCTGGCTAATTTCATAGTGCTAATGGTACTATGCAGCCTGTTAGAGGAGAAAAGCTGTCAATTTTTCCAGCAGTAGACCCCACAGTTACAATACTRACCTGCTGGGAAAGATGTGCCCACCTGTGCAATAGTGGTATAACTGTTATGAGGAAAACCAATTGTTTTCTATTAAGTTTGTGGCCTGATCCACAGCTGAGAAACTCATAGGTTCTTAGGGATCCATACTTCTGCTGATCTGCTAAATTTGTCAACTGCTTTCAAAATATTTATGTGTATATCCATTGATGAATGCTGTCTTCAGCTGTGGTCAAAGAAGGCTCTTTTTGCAGTGAGCAGCGATTGCAGTCTTAGAAGTGATCTAGGTGGTGAGAATGTGTGGCTGTTGGGCACACAGGCCTAAATGACAAATCTGTGTCATCCCTTACAAAGTTCAGGGAACACCGAGGAAGGAGAGGTGGAGAGAATGTAAGAGTCAGAAGATGGGCAGGAGTGCTATGAAACACTGTCTCTGGAACATGGCGTGGTATTGAACTCAGGAGTTCACTACAGTTGTGGTTACCTGCTAAAGACCTGCATGAGGTCAAGCTAGCCCAGTTCCCAGCATGGATGAGGAGGCGCTCTTGAGTTCCCACTCTTGGCTGAGAAGCTATTGGCATTGGATGACTTCTTGGAGTGGGGGGCAGGGAAAGGTCATTTTTCTTTGGGAGTGAAAGCAATGCTAAGTTGCCCACACTGTGCAAGCATCAGTAATAGTAATCAGTGGGGAGAGACACATGTTGGGGATATCCATGGAAA
>BDUI01012119.1:50423-60620 GCA_002335545.1 Apodemus speciosus
ATCCCAGCACTTGGGAGGCAGAGGCAGGTGGATTTCTGAGTTCGAGGCCAGCCTGGTCTACAAAGTGAGTTCCAGGACAGCCAGGGCTACATAGAGAAACCCTGTCTCAAAAAACAAAACAAAACAAAAAGATTGGTCCAGGCTGGAAAGGTGGCTCAGAGATTGAAAGCACTGGCCGCTCTTCCAGAGGACCTGAGTTCAATTCCAAGCAACCACATGGTGGCTCACAAGCGTCTATAATGAGATCCGGTGCTTTCTCCCAGTGTGCATGCATATATGCAGGCAGAACAGTGTACACATAAATAAATAAATCTTYAAAAATTTTGTTAAAGAGTATCCCATATGAAGAAGTAATAAGCTAATCTTACTTGCCCAACATTCTTTCTGTCTCCTCCTACCTAGAAAATTCTATTCATTATCTTGGGAATTTTATCCTATATGGATGAGAAGCAGTGGACTCTGCTTGTYCCCATACTCACTGTACTAAACATGCCACGACCAAGAGTGATCCAATGAAGAACTTCTTTGGCTAAATAACCTTCTAGCTACGTTATGTTACTTGCACCAACTATCTGTCAATAGAAGCAATAAACTCCAAAATAAGGTCTTGTGCACCCAGTACTATCTCATTTGATTACAACTTAATTAGCCTAAAAGACAAATTCTGCTTCCATTTTACAGATAAGGACATAGAAGCACAAACTGKCTAAAGGATTATTCAGCAGCTTGTGGGCCAATGGCARCATAGCTGTAGGCACWGTGTTCTTTAATACTACAGTGTAGAGAGCCTTATTGGGGTGCCATGCCACCTGGCAGGAACTTGACATCAACCAATGTGAAGTTCCTCTCCCAGCCTTTGAGAAGGAACTCCTGTGTTAGCCATAATCCCTTCCACCTAGGTTGGGATGCTCAGACCAAGGTGAAGCCCATTGTTCTTCAAGGACCTGCAGCTTCCTGAGAGACACTAGCCACCTGCAGAGCAACCAAACCTCTCTCTGTGGAGAGTTTCCAGCCTTTGGGGGAAGGGTTTTCCTCCTCCTATATATTTGGAGTCCCTCCATTAAACCTTGAGACCTTGAACAGAAACTGTTGTCTTGGTCTCCATCTCTTTTCACCACCTTCCCATACATCCCCAGCTTCCCTTCCAGGTAACCAGTTCAATGTAACTGCAGGCAGTTTCACTACAGGTATACATACTACTCAAGTCTCTTCAAAATGCAGTACAGCCAGATCTAAGCATGGTTCACAAGTGATCTGTTGGGCCCAAGACAGGACATAACAGGATAGGAACATTTTTTTTTCTCTAAACCAACTCTAAAATGTAACAGATGCCAATATCAAAGAAAATTTGCAGTATGTTTCTTACAGAGATCTTGTTTAAAAGGCTTTCTCCTGTATTTAAAGGAGTTATTTGGAGATCGAGGAACAGCTCGAAACTGAAAGGATTTTCCTAGAGGACACACAGACTTAGTGCGTGGTCTAGAGCTCTTTGCAATATTAAACCAGTTTTAATAAGAAAAGTATAAATCATGATCAAAACATTAGGGTCTTAAACTTATCTAGCAACATTCACAAACATCTTCCGTGAGATAAAACTGGTGAGTTGGATCATAATACTTCGTTCAGATGTTGARATTTGTTAAATCAAAGAATTAACAAGGAAAATGCTGTGACTTTCGGGCTCATCCTCTATGAAAAAAGACTTACAAAGGACAAATGTTATGCTCTTTTTGGTAAGTGAAAAATGTTTGAGGGAAGTAGATTAGATGTTACATATTGAGACTCAGGAAACAACATCACATTTTAGTAAAACTAGTAAAACTAATACAGACATAGTGACAAATATCACGTATTTGAATTTGAGTTAGTATTAACTCTCCTATGTGTCTAATGTGTTTATTGATCAAAATATTTTGAATTGAACTAAAATAAAACTTCTAACTAGGCAACAATCTGGAAATAAGAGTCATGTGACAACCCACCATTGAATACAACATTGTGAAAAAGATAGACCTAGGAATTTTAGATTGATTCCATGTTCAATATAAACAAGCATATGTGTGTGTGTGTGTGTGTGTTGTATAGTGGGGAGGATTCAGACACATCCCACACACAATACAACACTTCAGAAACACTTATGGAAGAAGAATTCTTGGGGAATACTTGCCAAGTCTCAGCTATTTACAGATATTTGTTTTGAGAATTGTCCACTTTAAATTTTATATCCAGGGTTATTATATTTCCTGATATTTGCCCTTCCTTTGGTGGCAGTAAAGGTTGTGAATCAGTATGTTAATCTAGGCAATTAGTATGTTTTCAGAGATCTGAACTAATCTGCATATAAATTTAGGTGAAATTATAATTATGCAAATGTGAAGCAAGGAAAAAATTGTCATGCATATGAATCCAAAACAATGCATAAATCGTTTCTGAATTACTTTGTATTCCTTGACATCACACCTCTTAATTGGCATAGAGAAGCGGTTGACTGTACTTGACTGTGAAATATATTTAAATATTATTAACTTCTACCCCATTAAAGCAGAATTGGCAGCAACTCYACTATGTGGGGTGTGGGACTGTCCTTGACCTTGGTACAGAACAGAAGAGGTTCAATAAGTATCCACAGTGTAGACAGGTGGGGACAAAATACCACACAGTCTAGGATGGCATGAGCTTAAATACCAGATAAAGACATTACATCKGAAAGCAAAATGGCCTCTTCCATGTGTAGAACTCAATAAACTAAATGGCTCTAAGGTAGAAAACCAAGGAGATAAATTCAATTATTTTTTTAAAGCACTGAATACAGTGTTTTTTAAAAAAATTAAGTCTGGAAAAGGGTCTTTTCCCAGACTACTATTAAAATGTTCATGAAAATATCTGAATTGACAAGATAGTAAGTCTGAAAGCCAATAAACAAAATGATCTTGTGGGATCCAATTTGGACTCCTGTATACTCTCAATGGTAGGACTGACTCAGGAAWTTGTCGCTGGCCATCAAAGCCCGTGTGCTCATTTCAATGACTTGTCCTTCACCTGTGAAGAGTTTTCCTGATGCTGAGAGGACATAGGCTAAGGGACTGCTCTCTGGACACTCGGCCCTGGGAGCCGAACCAGGTGACTAAAACCAGCTGGTCCCCCCAGCTCTGAACCGTAAATGGATAGACAGTGGTTTTTCTAAAGAAATGGAATGTCTAATGGTTGCCAGACTGAAGCATCCTCAGGGATACAAAGGGAGAAATAGTTACCACGGATCCATAAGAAAATTAGTTGAGCACAGGGAAAGAAAATGACTCCCAAACACCACGGTGAGGTGAGATGGGATGGGGGAAAAGGTTTTGGAAAAATATAAGGCAATTTCAGAAAGCATCCTGTGCATCCAAGTATTCGATGTTTTTAAATGAAAAAGGATCAAATTTCTAAAATGAGAATAGACTGAAGCAAGCAGCCAGAACAGTACAAAAACAGATTAAGGCCAAAATAAWAAATAGTTAATTAAAAAAAATAACCCAGGCTCAAATCACGGGGGTGGGAGGGGGTGGGGGGGAGCACAAAGATGTTGAAAAGTAAACTGGTAATGCAGAGGAAAAAACTAAATTCAGAACAAAAAGAGATTATGAAGGATGAAAACTAAGACAACAAAAATATGCAGTGTGTGTGGCCTTACTGCCCCTCCCACCATTGAGGATGGAACCACGGGCTCACGGTAATGATCAGGAGGAGAAAGACAGACATCAGAAGCAGTGCAACAAGTCACACACAAAATGGAATGATGACAATAAAACTAAAATAAGCTGGACACACACTGGGTGGGGTTTTGTGGGATTTTTTTTTTTTTTTTTTTGGTTTGGGGGTTTTGGGTTTTGGGTTTGCTTTGTTTGTTTGTTTTGTTTTTTTGTTTTCCTTTGTTATTGTTTTTTGGCTGTTTTTTTTCCCCATCACCATGATAAAAAATATTGCAAAAACCCAGACAGRGCAAAACCAAACTTTCCATCAAAAGAAATAAGACTAGGATTTTGACAAACTTGGACACAGTCATGATGCTATTGCGAGCTCCTTACAGGACGATAACACATGACATCACAGACACTATTCTACCAAAGCCTCTCTTCCAGGACGAAATGAAAACTTGTTCAGTAACGAATGCAAGAGGACACAAGGACCAGTGTGTGGACACAGGAACTGAATCTTCTTCCTGAGGAAAGCTAGGAACACTCTAAAGATGCAGTAGCTTAAAAATATTGTCACTGGGTGGGGGAAAGATTGAGGCTGGTGAACCGAAGTGATTTTTGTAACTGAGCGGATGAAATGTAGAAAATCAGTCGTGACTCCTGCTATAGCTGGGGTCACTCTCCTGGGAGGTGGTGGAACGTTCAGGGATTGGGGCCTGGAAGAAACCTCTTAAGTCACTGATGTCACGGCTTTCGGAGGGCCTGAGAGCCCAGGCCTCATTTTTGTCTTTTCTAGCCTGGCCATGGAATGAGCAGTTTGCTCAAATGCTTCCCAGCAGTGTCAAATGCCAGCTCCATCTCGTGCAAAACTGAGCCAAAATAATCTTTTTCTCTTCATAGCTTAGTTATCTCAGGCACTTTGTTACAGGGACGCAAACACTACTGTATTTATTTTATTAAGAAAATTGTCATATAAGCAAGTGCGTAGTGTATACATGCATAGATGAGTAGTCCGTGCATGAAAGATTATACAGACATAAATACAGGGATACCTTTGTTTTCATTTTTGTTTTTGTTTTTGACAGGGTCTCCAGTATCCCATAGTGCCTTGCGTGTTCTTGGTATAGGAGGATGACCTTGAACTTCTGATCCTCTTTCCTCCACTTTCCCCAGGGCTAGAATTACAGGTGTGTGATGTCACAGCTGTGAATGTAGTATTGGAGATAGAATCCAGGGTCCTATACACACTAGGAAAATACTCTTACTTCCTGAGTTACATCCCCAACCCCCAGGACAGTTTATGAGTTAGCAAATAATGCTGAAGCAATGCCTTCTCATGCTTCCTGAGGCGCTTGGCATAGTGCTGAAGAGCAGCCCTGTTGGATCGCCTCTCAACCTCCYTCAGTGACCTTGAGCCAACACACTGAAACCAGGCATGATGGGAGGATTCGTGCTGCGGGGAACAGCAGGGGCCACCACGAGCCAGAGGTTTTTGTCTCTCTGTTTGCCCCCTTTCTCCCCCACCCACCTGTTCTACTCAAGARCKGGCAYTAAGGATATTCAAACACCAACCAAACAAAATACATCTGAATGCTTAATAGATGTAAGGAACCCTGAAGTTGGCTGGAGACACCCCAAGGCCAGGTCCTTAGCATAAAAGAGACTTGTTTGCTCCCGGAAGGACAAAGGGCAGGGATAAAGCACTGAGACTGGAGATAGAGAACAGGGAGAAAGCCAAGGGAACTGGGAGAGGCAAGGCCTTGACCTGGAGGAACAAAGGATTGGCTCTGGATAGAGAGAAGACAGACAAAGCCCGTAGGAAAACTTATAAAGGAAKAACCCCATGTTAGAATGAGTTGGTTAATTTTGATAAGGCGTGTTAATTAGGTGACCCAAAAGGGGGCATTTGATTTCTGGRCTTCAATGCTTTAATAGCTGGAGCTCAGCCTCAGGAGGAGCAAGTGGCCAAATAAGGAGTGGATCTTGTGTGTGTGTGTGTGTGTGTGTGGGGGGGGGGTCTAGCTTTGGGAACGTAATCTAATGGTTTTAGCCAGGCAGAGGGAATGGGAGAGAAGGGTAAGACCTGCCAGAGTCATGTTTGCCAAACCTGGGCCTGCTGGAGTTTCTTCCATAGGGAAGGGATCTTATTGCATCCAGTTATAGAATATCCTATCATGACTAAATCACAAGCATTAAAGTCGTTGGAAAGTTACAGGGGTGTTTACTTTAAAAATAAAAATAAAGTACTTATAATGATACTGTGTTCTCCACATGACTCTGAACGTGACAGGATCAACTCAGGGATCTCCTCAGTCCCAACATACATAAATAAAGAAGCTCAGAGAAGCGGGGGCTGGGGAGAGGGAAGGACAGACVTTAGACWCATTACTCTTCAAAAAGTTAAGTCAAAGAAATGTGTTTAAGGTTCTTGAGGGAATGGGCACAGCCCTTTATCTGTGACATTCTGAGTGTGATCCCACATACACAGTGGCACTAGTAAATTAAGCAGCTGGGGTATAGGCAATGGGCAGAAGAAGAAACAATAAGAGAACAGGAAGGCTAACTCCACATCCTTAAGAATCACATCTGCAGTGTAATTCCAGCGGGATGCTGAGACATTGTTACCTTGCTGGCTCACAGGGCTGTGACTTTGCAAAAACCCATCACACCTAATAGCTTTCTYGTCTTCCTCACAACAACCTCATGGGATGTTTTGTTAAGCAACGTGTTTATAAATGAGGAAATGGAAATTCAGAAAGATAACTGTTTTTTTCAGGGATTCCTAGCTACTTCTCCGCAAAGACAGAGGCCATGTAGGTGGTGTCTCTGTTGTGCCAATATAATAGACCTAGTTTCCAATAGATAGATAAGATAGTATCTAACTCAACTAAAGTTGACATTGAAGGTGACCACAAAGGCAATAATACACTATTCTTTTCTGTATGTGGATATTAATGTGGTGCGTGTGCATGGGTGTGCGTATGTTTTAAGTATGTGAGGGTATACACATGCATGTGTGCACTTGCCTTTAGGGGCCCCAAATACATGTTGGGTTTCTGACTTGATTCTTCTCTACCTTCTTTATTGATTCAGGGTCTCTGGCTAAATGCAGTGCTGTCTGATTTGGCTAATTAGCTAGCTTGTCCTCAAGGATGTCCTGCCTCTGCCTCCCACGTACTAGAATTACAAGCACCACCCGCACACCTGCCTGGCTTTTATGTCGATGCTGGGGTCTGAGTTCCAGTCCTCAGGCTGCCAGGCCAAGTGCTTTATCCCACAAGCCATCTCCCCAGCCCACAATATACTCTGCTTATGTCCGGCTCCAGGGACTTCTGTGCCTCTGTGTCATCTTACCAGCACCTTCGTGGCTCAGAACTGTGCATTCGAAACTCTGGGTGCAGCGAGTTTCTAATGCACTCGTGAGCTCCAATGTGCTTATGACAAGGAGACGATTCACTAAGATATTACAAGCAAGTCCTGTCCCGGTAGGAGAGACAGACGACCAAATGGCGACAAGGACACTGTGTTTTCGGAGCTGCATCTGTTCGCAGTTCCTCTGTGAGGGCTTTATTAGCGTTTACTACAGCGGGAGACAGTCAAGTGCCACAACTCGGCTGACAATTTCCTTAGACCGGGGACAAGTTGCCAGGATTTTCTCTGGTCAGTTTCAACAAATGTTCATAAACACTCTCAGAGAGGCCAACAGTAGGCAGATTTCAAATATCGGGGGTGGGGACGAATCACATAGTTCATCGTGAAAACAAGAAAGCTAATTAACTGAAGATGAGTCGCCCTTCTTCGTACAAATCACAGATATTGTGAGCATTGAAAAGGAATCAAATGATGTGTTATTTGGCCCATATCCCCAATTTTTTTTTTAAAAAAGAGAAAACCGTGAATTTAAAAAAAAAAAAAAGATTTACCCAAGCCCCACAGACATTTCTGTTTTAGACCGAGCCTAAGTGTTGGCTCTAAGAGTTGTCTACAGACGCCTGATTTCYTAAAGTGTGAGGTCACGCTATAACCAGAGTAGTCAGGCTTTATTTGCCTGTAGATAGCCAGGCAYTGGGGTGCATGCAGATAATCCCAGAACTTGGGAGGATGAGGTGAGAGGATGGTTCAGGGCCAACCTGGGCTACATAAGAAGTTCCAGACTAGCCTGGTCCACGTAGCAATTGTCTATCTCRAAACAATTAGTAAATCAAATGTCAGCTAGTGGCTGAAATGTAAAAATAAAGGCATCTCCCATTGAGGTCTTCCCTTTCTCTGATTTCTTGAAATGAGAGATTTTGGAACAGTGGGCAGGCTTTCGTCCATAGCTGCAGTGGGCAGCAGTGGTGCTGGGTCCTCGTGGCTGAGTTCTTCTTTGGCCAGACTCTCCAGCCTAACCCCTGGGATAAGAGTCACGTGGTCTCTAMCTTGCAGCTTGCCCAGTACAAGATGGYTGTTAGAAAAACAAATGTAAATCGTATAGAACAAWGTTATATCCCTAACATGGTAACTCTCCATCATGCCAYGAACATAAGAAATGGGAGCTCTGATCTCATGCAATCTGAGAGMATTCCTTGTGTATTTTTAGTATAACTGAATTCTTATAAATCCTCAGTGTGTTAMTAGCAAGCCAACCAACTGAAGAGTTTTCTTGCTGACCGATTGGAATCTGTGTCCTTTCAAGTCAATGTAATGATTGCCTAAGTTCAATTGCTGTATCTTTTTATTTAATGAACGGACATGTATGAACGCAGGCCACTTTCTACTTCTCAAACATATCTCATTACAATTATGTTCCCTCTTTTGTGGGTGACTGCTTTTATTTCATTTTATTTACAAAGTCAAAACCAAAGATTGCCCATCTTTAGCTGCTGTGGAAAATTATTTCTTGCTCCACAGGCTGCCCACATGCTGTCAGAAAATTAGCACACTCCCCAGCCTTGAATTCTGTTCCCATGGACCCACAAGCACACCACTCACAGATAGTCATTAGATTTGTACCCAACTTTCGATCTAGAACAGAAAAACATGATTAAGTTAACAAATCGGGAACTAAGAAACATAATTTCACAATAATTATAGAATAAGTGACTTTATGACTTGTTTAGCTTGAGGGCCCACTGAATCCTCACTGGCGTGTTTACAATATTTCAGCTGCTAAGAYACMTTAGCATCCATTCTAAGGACCAAAGTATAAAACCTCCTCKCGGGCCAATTATTTGCCAGGTATTGTGCTAGAATTGGGAAATTCATAGACAATACCACTGGTTCTATTAATTCCTCAAAAGTTCCTCAAAAGATTCAACTTTGATTCTTCAAATCATTTTACATATGTACWTTTGTTTAAAACKTTTACAATAGTTTTGTAAAAACTTGTAAGCACTTGGACAGTTTTGACCGCTTGTCCACTGACAGTATCTGGATTCACCTCAGAAGTGAGCTCGTGGGCACACGTGTGAGGGAGTTTCCACAGTAGATRGATTATCTCACTTAGGGAGTTGGCATGGGAAGACCCRTTTTAACAGTGAGCTTTGTATTCAACAGGTTGAACCTGAGAGCGTTCCTTGCTCTCTGCTTCCCAGCTGCTGACAAATGTGACCAGCTTCCTCAAACTGCCACCACCGGGACTTCTGCTCTGAGAGAGAATATACCTTAGAACTGTTACGCATTTTGTCATAGCAGTGACACAAAAACCTAAAAACTGTACCATATACCTAGTTAGTCCCCGGATATACAACATACACAAGACAGGCAGGTTCCTACCAGACCTAAAGCAAATACTTTCTTTCTGATTCCTCTTGGCTCGTTGGCTCTCCTTACCCCATCACAGTCACCACTGCCACCTCTCCACAGTCACCCTCACACCATCCCTGCTGTGGTAACACAAATACTGATCTAGACAGTCCTCTGGGAGAAGTATTTTGGAAGCTGATTTTGAYCTATCTTTTTCTTGAAACGAGTAAGATCTGACAGGTCACTCCAAGTGAAAGACARCTCAGTTTTTGACCCTTTGACATCCTTTAAAGCCATCCTATGAATTTTACAAATTTCTTTCTCAAGAAGTACAGAATAYAGTCCTCTCTTGAGAGTCAGGGCAGCATCAGCAAGATGTCTCTCCAGTCAGCCACAAGTTCAYAAGAATCAACAAYCAGTTCTCTACAGCACCCTATGCTACYAACCAAGGATGCTTGGTGGACTGGGTAAATTCATTTTTAGTTTATGCTGAATATTTTCAAYTTTCCTTGAGTTGCTTGAGACCTGGCTCTATGGTACAATAAGGACATGTCTGGATGCAACCTAATGGTACACTGGCCATCTTTAGATGGTACCTCTGTGTACAAGAAATTACCCGGTGCCTCTTCCATCTAATCTATAATACGAGAAATAGATTTTTATTTCTCCCAACACAAAACAAGTAGGACCCAACATTCTATACGGATCATACATAAAACTAGATCTGAATACCATATTTTACAACTGACAGAAGCCAAGGGTGAAAATATAAGGCCTGGCCACTGAAACCTGGTAGAAA
>BDUI01012120.1:48389-58826 GCA_002335545.1 Apodemus speciosus
GAGAGAGAGAGAGAGAGAGAGAGAGAGAGAGAGAGAGAGAGAGAGAGACCTGATACCTCACTTGGCATCCTAAAGATTCAGTGTCCTTGTTTAGGAAACAAACTCTACCAATTTTGTATTTATGACTGACATGCATGAGGAGCCAACACAGAGACAGGAACACACACTGAGAGAAATGTTTGTCCATTTTACCACTGTCTCTACGGACACTGAAAGCTGGTATGGTAGGTAGGTAAAGCCTAGACAAGAGTCAAGAGCCAGTCTCTGCTAACGAGTTGTGTGACCTTGGCAAAGTTTCTTTTCTTTCCTGGCCTTAAGCTGGGTTCATTCACTTAACAGATATTATTTGGAGCTAAAGAAATGGCTCAGTGGATGAAGTACAAGCTGGCTGTGTAGGCCTGGGAACTGACTGCAGTTTGGATCCCCAGCATCTGCACTCAAAGCCAGGTGGGCGTGGTGACCTGCCTGTCATCTCAGAACTTGAAAGGAGGACAGTGGATCTCCAAGACTAACTTGTTAGCTAGACTAGCCTTAAAGGTGATCTCCAAGTTCAGCAAGAGACCCTGCCTCAGTAAGATACAGTGGAGAGTGCTCTAGAAGATACCCCATATCAAAATTTCTRAATACACCCACATAAGCATATGTATGCACCCACACACATACACTCATGCAACATACACACACACTATTGAGTTTTCAATATGTGCAGTGTCCATCTATTTCTGTGATGAATAAATTAATAACTATGTGAATGMGCTAGTGGTAAGCAGTAGGTAGATATAGTATATATAACCTTAGGGCAGAGAGGCCCTGGGTGGCTACCGTAAATGAAGCCCTCAGACAGATCTATACGAAAAGGTGAATTTTATACTGAAGCCTTCAGTAAAAAGAGACCAGCCATGAGAAGATCAAGAGGAAATTCTGGACAGGTAGAAGGGCAGCAGTATAAAGGCTACCTCAGAAGGAAGAGTGGACGACTTATGAAGTCCTTTCCGGGTCCCACAGGCCTTCTCTGTAGTCTCTGTGGTCAGGACATGACTTTTGTGTAGGACACTGATCAGGTGAGAATTCTTTCATGGGGTGATTACCGTCCCTCAGAGTGGAGGACACCAATGTACTCAGACTAYTCCTGCTGAGGTCYGGCTGAGCCAAGMCTGGAGAGAGAAGGACAACTAAGAAAGACAAGAAACAGCTGGACCAGGGGAGGGATCAGGGCTGGCTTCTTTGTGAAGAACATAGCACGCACCCATCACAACATCCAGAGCAGAAGCTGCCTGGWTAGCTGGGTACTTTTGAAGCCTCTTCATTGGAACTGAAAAGCGGTAAAAACCAARTCATTGAGTCAGGAAGAAACTCCCCAACTGAACATATGTGTAAGGGTCTGGGCTGGGAAGACTGACGCACTAGATATTTATTAACTTGGTCAGTTACTTATTTAATAAGCATCCAGTKAGGAGCCAGTCAGTCTTCTGGGCCTATTCTCACTGGTGGGGCTTCATCACACAAAGCAGAAAAGGGTCCCTAGATAAATCCTAATTTTATGGTAAAGGAGCTAGGCATGTATCAAAAGCCCAAAGTCTTGAGTCTGAAGTTTAGGCCTTCCATTTAATCTGAACATGGTGTGTCCAGTGTATGTCTAAGGTGTGGCTGTTGTTCAACACACCGGGTGGGGAAAAGCCCCAACCCTCAAATCTCTGATCTCCTTTCACCATTATGCCACTGAAAAGCTCACAATGAACCAAGGTGCACAGGCTCACACTGCTGAGGGTCTAGGCTCCCTCCCTGGGTCATCTCAAAGGGTAGCACTCACCCGTTTGTTCCCATAACAGATACTGTTATGCTGTGGAACTAACCCACCAGAACTCTCCCAGACTGCATTGGATGGAGGCCTTGTGAAGACATGGACATCAACAGTTCTCTTTGTTTCACGAGGTAGCCACTGCTTCCAGCTACCTGGACAAAGTGCAAGACTGTGGTGTCAGTGCCTGCTTGTAACAATAGTGGAGTCTTCATTGACTTGGAGTTTCTTTGTCTTGTTTTTCTTTTGTCGTTGTTTATTTGTTATTTGTTGTTGTTTCAGCAGTACTGTGACTCAAACTTGTGTGTGTGTGTGTGTGTGTGTGTGTGAGAGAGAGAGAGAGAGAGAGAGAGAGAGAGAGAGAGAGAGAGAGAGAGACATTTAAGACAAGCACTCTACAACTAGTTATGTTAGCTTTGTTATGAGATTTGGAAAGTTGTTTCCAGGTGTGAGCCAATAATTCTGGACCTGATAGGCCTTCTAAAAWTATTCTGAACAACCCATGTTAATTTCAACAAATTTTACCTTTCCTTAAAGTTAACAAGATTTGGTTTCTGTTACTTAAGACTGAGAATCATGATCACTGTTCTAAGTCCTTTGGCTCCTCTTTACCACGAAGATAAGCTGAGTTTTCTACAGCTCAAAATATAAATTTGTATTGCTTAAAAYGACAGGAGTGGCTTTTCCTGTCACAGAAGCCATTGGAGAGCAGCAGGCATGACTCTGCCCCATTCCATGGTCTTGGGCCTCAACATGGGTCACATAAAGAGTGTCAGCANCTGAGTTTTCTACAGCTCAAAATATAAATTTGTATTGCTTAAAATGACAGGAGTGGCTTTTCCTGTCACAGAAGCCATTGGAGAGCAGCAGGCATGACTCTGCCCCATTCCATGGTCTTGGGCCTCAACATGGGTCACATAAAGAGTGTCAGCAAAGTGAGATTCAACAAACATACCAAATTTGTGAGACATGATCTGGGGGTTGTATGGCTTGGTAACTTAAGAGCAATGCCCATGAAGAAGCTACTCAAGGACTGGAGTGATGGCTCAGTTGACAGTGCTGACTGCTCTTCCAGAGGTCTTGAGTTCAATTCCCAGCAGCCACATGCTGACTCACAACCATCTATAATGAGATCTGGTGAAACCTTCTAGCATGCAGGCAGGAAAATGTGTATATAATAAATAAATCTGAAGAAGAGGAGGAGGAAGAGGAAGAATAAGAAGCAGCAGAAGCAAAAGAAGAAGCAACTACTCAAAGTATCTAAGGGCAAGCAAGCTCTCAAGTTCATTGAGAAAAGTGTGTGGCCACACCTCAGGCCAAGGGGAAGCAGAGAGAGCTGAGCAATTACTAGAGGTCRTGGGAAAAGCAGCAGATCAATCCCACCCTGGTTGTCCCTCTCTTAATAAATCTTTATACCGGAAACAAAAAGGTGCCCTTTGTGTGCATCTTGGGTGGCCTGAATTTTTCTCAAGATTTTTAAATATTTTAAGCTAGGTAAAGATGGAAATATAATGTTCCTTAACTTGTAGATGCAYCAACATGGGGGTTTCTTGGGAAATTGACAGTGTATGCCAGGCATGGTGGTGCTGAAGGGGAATGGAAAAACAACAAGCTTTAACATTAATTAAATATGATCAACAAGTTTAGTTAGAAGCATTAGGTTGCATAGAAAGAAGAAAACAGAATAAGGAACTCTGTCTCTAATCCCAGATAGCAGGAGGCAAAGCTGAACTACTGACTTCTGTACACTTTCTTTCCCCTTCTTGTTTTCTGGAAAAGCACAGACAGTGAGTTCTGTTTGCTAAAGATAAAATTGTCTTAACTAGAAACTTGCAAATTTCAGCTTGTATAAAAGTCAGTTCTAGGGAAAATGTCCTTTAGGATGAGGGAGAGAAGAACACCCTGGGGTGGTTTACAGTCACATGATTATGACAATGACTATGTATCTATAAGCTACGAAATATTTGTGATTAGGACTGGGCTCTTTAAGCATTAGCTAGAGGCTACATCTGTGTGCTAATTAAAGAGCTTTTCCTTTTATCTTTTGTTGAAGAAAAGTAAGCCCCTTAACAGTACAAGCCTGCAATCCCTCCTGCTTGGGAAGTGAAGGCAGGACGACCCAAAGTTCAAAGTCAACCTTGAGTGCAAAGCAAGAGCTATATGAAATCCTGTCTCAAAATACACCCATACACACTGCACATGTACACACACATATGGACACACACATGCACATACATATTTACACATATTACATATTACACATACACACTACATACATGCATACTCACAAACATGGATACACTCCTCTATGCACACTACATGTGYACTCACACACACCACACACACATCACACATACTGTACACACATGCTCACTTAGCAAACATGTACCACACACATGCACACACATACTACACACACATGCACATACAAATACACATACACATCTCATGAGCCACATACCATGCACACACAYAAAAACAAACACATTTAGACCTACAAATACATATACTGACACACACACYACCTACACAACACACATGCTCACTTATCACACACACASAGASAYAYACACACACACCACAGACACATACTCAAATATGCACATAAGCCACACATACTCTCTAACCCTCTCTCTCACATACACCACATACACCACACATACTCACTTATATACACCACACAGACCCACACATACATTCACATATCACAAGTGCAATTCATTTGCACAGAAAAAGAATATACCATATGCATACTCTCAAAAACACCACATACACCACACACACACACACACACACACACACACATTCACACACACACTATATGATAGAAAAGAAGAAAGACATAAACCCATATAAATCCAATCATCTGAGTTCCCATCTTAGGAAACTAAAACAAAGAGGACAGTATAAACCTAAGGAGGCTAACCAAAGAGATAGTTTAATCAGAGCAGGAATCAATGAAATGGAAACAGGAAATCAATACAAGAAGTCAAAAATCAAAAGCTGAGTCTTTAAAACAAAATGTTAGGGTGCTGAAGAGTAGGCTCAGTGTCAAGRAGCACTGGTTGCTCTTACAGTGGACCCAGGTTTGATTCCCAGCACCCAAAGGCAGGATCAGGGGAGAGCACCCTTCATGTGTGCAGCGTGCAGATACACATGCAGGCAAAACACCTGTACACAAAAATAAGATAAAATCATTTCTAAGACAAAGTGCTAGTCAGGCTACAAATTATCAACATGCAAATGACACAAAAGAGGAATCAACTGGCTCAGGGGTGTGAAAATGTAATAATGGAAGATTACAAATAGCCACGTGCCGGCATACCTGTTACCTTAAATGAAATAAACTAATTCTTTGACAGATACAAACTATTAAAATGCATGCATAGAGAAAGGTGATCATATGAACAGAAAGAAATTGAACTAATAATTAATAGCTTTTTAACACAGAAGTACTGAGTCCAGATGGTTTYGTGAGACTCCTAGGAAACAGTGAAGGAAGGGGTAATAATCCCAAGTCTCTGTTTCTTGTAGTAAACAGAAGCAGACGGAGCACCTCATGATACCCTGTGAGCTCATCATTGCCCTGACACCAGAACCAGACAGCAACGTTGCCAAAAAAAAAAAGAGAGCTACAGATCCTCTTGCTCGTGAACACAGATGCAAAATATCATAAGTGTAATTCAGTTGCACAGAAAAAGAATTTACATCTGGAGTTAATGGGTTGGTTTCACTGATTCAAAACTCAAAAGTCCCTGGGTGTGATCGTGCATGCCTTCAATTGCAGCACTCAGGAGAAAGAGGGGGGTGGATCTTTAAGTTCCACCTGGCCATCCTGGTCTACAGAGTGAGGTCCAGGACAATCAGGGCTGTTGCAAGATATGTGGTAACACTGTGAACTGGAAAAGCCTGTTTCTTGTTGTGGTGTGGCTCAGCCCTAGCACAKATCTTTAAACCAAGAGCCTCCACTCCAGTTGTTAGGGGACCCACATGAAGACCAAACTGCATATCTGTTAAACATGTGCAGGTGCATGGGGCCTAAGTCTAGCCATGTCTGCTCTTTGGTTGGTGATTCAGTCTTTGGGAACCCCTAAAGATCCAGGTTTGTTGTCTCTTTGGTATACTTGTGGAGTCTTTGTCCCCTCCAGGTCCTTCAATCCTTCCCACAACTCTTCCACAAGACTCCCTCAGCCCCATCTAATGGAGCTGAGGATCTCTGCATCCGTTTTAGTCAGCTGCTGGGTGGAGCATCTCAGAGGACAGTTATGCTAAGCTTCTGTCTGCAAGCACAACAGAGTATCATTTAAAGTGTCAAGGATGGTTCTTGCCCATGGGATGGGTCTCAAGTTGGGCCAATCACAGGTTAGCCATTCCCTCAATCTCTGCTCTATCTTTGTCTCTGCACTTCTTGTAGGCAGGACAAATTTTGGATCAAAAGTTTTGTGGCTGGGTTGACATAACACATACTTTTAACTCAAGAGCTTTCTGTAAACAAGATCTGAATAAAGTCAACAATAGGTTAAGAGGTTGAACAAGCAACCAGATGGCAGGAAGTGAACATTTAAAAAAAGGAAGGAAAGAGAAGAAACCTTTTCCTTCTGGGATGTCAGTGGAGTACGCAGGTCAGCTGGGTGCTTCTCTGCCTCTCTGAGCAGTCTTTCACCACTGTGTCTGGCTCCTGAGTCTTCATTTGGGAAATGGAATGCTAGGGATTTTGTTTTAAAAACAGCAATACGGGCTACCCAGAGATACTTTGTCTTGAAAAAAAACACAAAACACAAAACAAAAAGCTTAAAAGTCAGTTCACGTAATCCATATCAACAGGCTAACAAAAAAGAATGCATGTTCATACCAACAGATGCAGAAATATCTGATAAAATTCAACACCCATTCATGATTTAAAAAACAAAACATAAAACTAAAATGGAAAAGACAGTTTGATATGGAAAATCCACACCCCACAGCTGGCACTGAACTTGATGAGATGCTAGCTGATGCACTGCAAAGACCATGAACATGAAAGGAGTTCTCTCATTATTCTACACAGCCTGGGTATAAAATGAGTTCAAAACTGGCCTGGACCACATAGGACTATAGCTCAAAAACCAGAAGAACACAACATTGAATGTGTATGTTTGAAAAGAAGAAAGGCTTCAAATCAATCATCTGGAAAAGTTTAYGGAATAAGATAAGGATGCAAAATTTAAATCAGTCGGAAAAAAGTAATAAAATTGTCTCTTGTTTTTAGAGATGCCATGACTGTGTTGAAAATCTTAAGAAATTGACACTCTCCCACATAGGAGCCGTAGGAATGGCTCAGCAGGTAAGGGAGCTTGCTGCCAAGCCTGAAGACCTGAGTTCTATTCCTGGAACCCACATCATAGAAGAAGAAAAGTGACTCTCACAAGTTGTCCTCATACCTCCACATGTGCACCATGGCATAGGTACACAAATGAATGAATAAATAAATAAATAAATAAATAAATAAATAAATAAATAAATAAATAAATAAATAATAAATAATAAATAAATAAATAAATACTTTAAAAAATAACTTACTCCAAAAATTCTCCTTAGAATTGACAAACAATTACAAGGTGTCCTGACACATGTTTACCATGCAAAAGTAATTATTTTCCGATACACCTCCACAATGAACAATTAGAATACAAAACTTAGCATATGATATTATCTACATGTGTAATAACTAAATACTTACATGAGAGCGAACAAAAATCTATACMGACCATAAGAGGAAAATGTGCGATTCTGATAAGAAAAATCAAAGCTTTGCATAGAGGTATATCATATTTTCATGGCTAGGAAGGCCAATGATCCCCAACTTGGTCTACAGATCTACAGTTTAGATGAAACAAAATCAAAATCCTAGTGAGTTGTTTTAAGGATGCCATAAAAAGGCAAAGAAAATCACAACAACAAAAACCACACAGAACAGGCACAACACAATATTGAAGAAGAACAAAGCCAAAAACTGATGCTAGCTGATTTCAAGAGAACAATGTAGGGTCACTAATCAAGATAGAGTAGCGCTGGGGGGAATGTAGACAAAAAGAGAACAAAACAGTCTGAAATCGACCCAAYGCATCACTGAGAAATTAACAAAGGAAATTCAATGGAGAAATGTGACTCATTTTCAACTAGTAGTAGTGAAACACTGAGACAGCCTCACCAACACATCATCAAAATATGGAGTTCTGCTTCTCATAAAAAATGAACTCAAAACGTATCATAAGCCTACATGTAAAACCAAAAATGTCTAAGGCTAAGGAGATGGCTCAGCAGGTAAACATCTTACTATGTAAGCATAAGACAGGAGATTGATTCCCAAGAGCACAAGTGTAAGAGACGGACACAGCTGTAGCTGTACATTTCTTGTCCCTACACTAGGGAGGCAGAAACTGGTAGATCCTTAAGACTTACCAGCCAATCAGCTTAGCCAAAGAGCTTTACTCCAGTGAAAGTAAAAGAACCTGTCTCTAAAAATAAGGTAGAAAGCAACTGAGGAAGACACCTGAAGCTGACCTTTGGCTTCTCTACACACACACACACACACACACACACACATTTTGCATACATACAAACCCATGTCCATGAATACATTCATGAGCATACATATACAAATGCATGTGTACATAATGGTATACCACACATATACACTTGAACACATATGCATGCACCCAAATGAACATATACAGATGTATACATATATGAACACATACACGTGAATACATGCACATTATATAACAGTTTYCTTCAAGATTCAAAGCATTCCATTCTGCAGGAAGTTCCTTAACCAGGAAGGTGAAAAACTCAAAATAGCTTCAGGAAGTCCCTGAAACTGACCAGATTCACTAGGCCCCTCCTTGCTAGATTAAGTACTAAAAGCTAAGAGTGCCCCTCAAACAGAAGAGGGATGAGCTGCAGAGAAGACATTCAGACAAGCAGAGCTGTAAAGCTTCTCAGACCAGTCCAGATGCCTGAAGAAGTAGAAACCAGCTGAGCTGAATGGAAGAGCTTTAGACCAACTGTGGCACCTAGAAAGGACACTTCCTAAAMTGTCGGGCTGCCTGCAGGCTGCACAGKTGCTCCAGGTCCCCAGCTTTGTGAGYTGTCACCCATGCTGGGGTAGGCTTTGGTGAAGCATCTGTCTTTGAGTCATTTCTGCTCCTGTAAGTAACCCCTCAGCTATAGTCCTATAAGTAACCCCAAGAAAACTTATTCGTTCACTAAATTAAACTTTGGTGGTATCTGTACTTGGGTCTGTTGTGGGATCCCTAACTGTGGTAATTAAACATGTGTGTTGCATCTCCCCAGTAAAACTTTTGTCRTCATTACACAAGCATAAATGCATATGCATGTGAATAGTACACAAGCATACACACATAAATATATGCCCTTGCATGTAAACACATGAATACMTATAAACACCACSACATGGGATTCACACAAAAGTAAACATACCATAGAAGAAAATCTTTATGACCTTGATTTTGGATATGACTTTCAAATACAAAACCATAAGTACAACAACTAAAAGAAAAATTGTCATGTTGGACTTAACTAAAATTAAGAAATTRTTGTTCTGCAAGAGATATTAATAAAAGAATGAAAAGRCAAGCTGCAGTTGGGTAGAATAGGTTTGTAAAATACATATWTTATAAAGGCCTTGAGTTCCAGAATATAAAAAGAACTCTTCAAATTCAATATTAAGAAAATAAACAAGCCAATTAAAGAATTGGCAAGATATGTGAAAAGATGCCTCACAGAAGAGGGCGCCCAGACAAGCCATGAAAAGCCATCCAATTTCACATTGCACTAAAGAATTATGAGTGAAAACAGTGAACTACCTCTACATACCTAAAGCTGAGAGAGAGAGAGAGAGAGAGAGAGAGAGAGAGAGAGAGAGAGAGATCACCTAGTATGCACACACAAACCTGCACTCCATGTTTACAGCAGCTTCCCTCATGACTAAAACCGAGGAACAGCCATGACGTGCTTACATGAGTACATTAGGTAGCATACATACATTCATAGATATAACAGATGACTGGATGCATAAACTGTATTCTGCACAATAAAACTGATGTCTGCCGACAAAAATGGAGGTGAACTCACAGGTCATGAAAATGTGTGGCAAAAACTGAAGTGCATCTTGCTTGGTTTTGCTACTTTTCTATTGCTGTGATAAACACCCTGACCAAAAGCAACTTGGGTGATTTCATCTTACAGCTTGTAGTCCACCATTCAGSGACACCAGGATGGGACCTTGAGGCAGGAAACTGGAGTCAGGAACTGATTCAGAAGCCATGGAGAAGCGTTGCTTAAAGGCTTGCTTTCTATCCATGGTTTGCTCAGCTTGTTTTCTTATATCACCTAGAACCACCAGCCTAGGGCTGGCACTGCCCACCATTGGCTGACTCTTCTTACGTCAATCATTAATCAAGAACACACCTCACAAACTTGCCTCCAGGCCAATCTTACAAAGGCATTTTCTCAATTAAGATTTTCTCTAGGTCTGCCTGGGACAGCAGGCAGAGACAGGTGCCTAGCATAACAGCCCTCTGAGAGGCTCTACCCAGCAGTTGACTGAGACAAATGCAGATACCCACAGACAAACA
>BDUI01012122.1:14692-27322 GCA_002335545.1 Apodemus speciosus
GCTGTCTCCAACTAATAACTACTTGCAAAAGAAAAACTAGTTTTTTCCAAGAGAGTTTCACAAGGAAACAAATCACTCTTGGGGTGGGCCCCGTGACCAGCAGTAGGTACAAAATGAGCTCAAGGTATCTTTGGAGGATTTTTGTCTCTTCATGTTAAGTCATGGCTTCCCCTCCCCCTACAGTCCCTTTGCATATAAATTCTGGTTTTGTGGGATTCCTGGGTGTGAGTGTCTCTGCATCTATATGTGTTTCTTGATTATATTGTGTGGGGAAAATCGATTTTTAATAAAAAAGAAAATAAAATCCTTTATATTGTCAGTAAATTTTTGGTTTATAGTCCTATTTTTCATATGTACAGACCTAGAGTCGCATAAACATTTCCCGTGGGAAGAGGGATTACAAATGGGAAAAATTTARGGAGCCCTCATGACACAATTACAGCTTCCTTTAACTCTGAGGGAATCTGAGGGAGACACTAGAATTATTTTCTCTACCTTATGGGTGGTGTMAACCTCTGAGGAATTACTYGGCTGGTCCATGCYGGGAACCCAGGGCTGAGATGGGAACAGGCACATCTCCTGCTGCACCGCCTCCTCCCAGGCTCCTGTGGAGACGGACTGAGATTCCCTTCACCCGCTCTGCATCTGAGCAGCTGTAAATGTGCTTCTTTATTCCTATCCCATAAACCTAATTCCACCCAGGGTCATTCTGCACAGCTTGGCTTACACATAAAAATGAACTTTTAAGAGGTTTACTTTAGCTTGATAGCTGTCTACTTACTGATCTAGAAAGCAGGTATCCTGAGCRTGACTTCCTCTTTGTAAATGAACGCATTGCCTCGGTCCTGTTTGCACCAGACTCCAGACCGGATGAGGGCACGCTGAACTACAGTTCCCAGGACCGGCTGCTCTCCAAGTTTCTACAAACAACTGGGGGCTGGGAATTGGTAGGAATTAGACATGTAACTGTCTTTTCTGTTTTGGAGAACACTAAAGAAAAAAAAAGACACGGTGAACGTGTGGCAGAGATGGATGTGAATGACAGTTGGAGCAGAAGAAAAGACTTGTACAGAGGTTAAAGGAGCTTGATTTTGTGCCATAAAGAAAGATAGGATACAGGGAGGAAGGCTTCGTACAGGACTGAGGTAGAAAGGGAATTCTACAGAGGAGAGACGGAGCTGAGGGAAGGTTAACTGGAGCTGGAGGCAATCAGTAAGAGTGACTGTCTATGTCAAACATACCCACTGACTGTTTTGGTTACTATGCAGTCGTCCGGAGCATTGCCACGCCCTAGGTAGTTAACGTACCTAACCCTCCACGCAGCCGATGGGACGCTTACCCTCATTTTGCAAGTGAGGTTTTGAGAAGCCAATGACTTGCTCCAGGTCACAGAACGGTAAGGAAGTGGTGGATCTGGCTTGGAGACCTTGGGTGGCSTGACTTGTAATGCTAAACTTACTCATGTCTGTCTCCACTGGAGTGCAGGCCAGGGACCAAGGGCCCCAGCTGCGCTCTCCATAGTTAAGTCCAGTCCCAGTGCCTGTCTCAGAGCTCCACATGGGAGTTTGTTCGTGGGAATGTCTTTTAATTCATTAAAAGAAGGAATGAGGGAACAAAATCCACTCTAACCCCAGGACTGCTCTATGATCTGTTTGCAATATGGATTTTTTAGCAAAACACAAAACAAAAACCCATCTTGGTAATTTGTTGTGACTTCCTTCAAACACTTATGCACAATCTCTCCTAAACTCTTACAGACCAAGGGCAGAGGAGATAGCTTATCGATTTTTTCCAAGCTAATAAACTCATCTCATTTGGAAATAATGGAGAGAAAAAGTCACACTTATCAGTTAGATTCAGTCATGGCTTCTCTAAAATGACAGTTTGTAGTGATTGTCCTCTCAGATTCTTGTGGAATCTGGTGAAAGAAGAGGCGATGTAGTCATAGTGATGACAGGGTCAGACATAGTCCTGTCCTTGGGAYGGATCATCTGTTCATTAGACTGGAAGTTTCTATTACATCATCATTACATTATGACTTAACATTAAGCAGGGCATATTATGTCCTCTATACATTTTAAGTTTCAAAAGGAAAAGCAAAAAAATGCAGACATTACTCTTCAGAGGTTTGAGATTTATAAGATAGTAACAAAAAAAGTGCAAGAAACACAAGAGTTGAGTATTACGTTTTATGCCTGTTTTCCCAGCTTGTGGGAAGCTGAGGCAGGAGGATTGTGCTACAGAGTTAGTACATGTCTTAAAAGGCCCAAAGTAAACAACTAAGTAAAATTGTAGAAATTTGAAGTATCTTGTAAGGAGGTAGGATAACATTTATCTCAGTGGTTTTCAACTTTGGTAATACATTAGGGATAATGGAAAGGTTTTAAAAATATTTATATTTTGAGACTATAACATAATTATATAATTTCCCCTTCCCTTTCCTCTCATAAACCCAACTGCTACTTTTCATCCAGTTTTAATGCACACACACACAGACACACAGACACACAGACACACACAGACACACAGACACACAGACACACAGACACACACACACACACACACACACACACACACTGATCAGACTGTGTACTGTTACTGGTGGGTTAGTTCCTGGCATCTCTTAGTGTCCTGCACTTCTCTGTGAAGGGCCGAAGCACTGTGGGCTTTCTCCTTCTGTGTCCGCATGACGGTTGGTGGTGTCCTCGTCCACTTATGCACATCTCTGAGACTCTATGGGTGTAGCTTCTGACATTCTCACAATGTCACAGCAAACTTCCCRTTCTTCCRTTTCTTATAATCTTTCTGTCCCCTCTTGTGCAGTGACCCGTGAGTCTTAGGTATAGGAGTTCAACAGAGAGGCCCACTGATGGGGCTGGAGAGATGGACCAGTCAGTAAAATGCTTATYCTGTAACTACGACGACCAGACCTGGATCTCAGCACCCACAGGAAAGCTCGGGGAACTGCTGTGCGTCTGGAACCAGACYGCTGAGGGTAGGGATTAGGGTGGATCCAGTTGGGTCCCTGGAGTTCAGGTCAGTCAGTTTAGTTAAAGGGGAAAGCACTATATTCAATAACACACCCTACCTCAAATATAAAGTGGAGGGTGACAGAAGAGGACGCCTGCTGTCTACAGGCGTGTTGCACATGTGCACACCCATGCACTCACAGAACACAAGCACGGGGTGTGGCGGGTAGACCTTGTGTCAGGACCTTGGCACCCATCCGATACTTTAAAAATCCCAACAGTTTTCTTACCCCTTTCCATCTGACGTGCTTTGGGGTCCCTTCCTGGAGCCTCCCCTTGGCAGGCTCTTTCCTTCTGCGAGGCTGGCCACTGAGCCTAGAGTCGCATGCATGCCGGGCGAGTGCTGCGCCGTGTCCACATCGCTCAGTGCATGCCATTTTCTCTCTGTTCTGAGCATGTGGAACCTCCACAGAGAACACAGAAACCCATGCTTGGCATCAGTAGTGTGAAACAGGCGACTTAAACAACCTCCCGTCAGCATTACAAACAATGTATTTCTTTACATACAATCTAAAGTTTAATATTTATATAACATTTAGGACATAAAATATGCACAGGGAAACACAGTGGATGTGTATGGACCCCCAGCAGAKTCTGAGCCCCTGCCCCCAAAGGTGCTCACTTCTCCGGCAATTCTAATATTTGCTTCTATGCCTCTCTATTAGACAGTATACTCATGTCTTTCGAGGAGACATAAGGCATTATTTTGTACTTAAAATCTTGCATATTCAGGAAAATGTTATGTGTGTTAACTCGTATCCTGCTCTTCTGTTGGTTGGCTGTGGCGTGCAGAGGTGGGACGCCTGGCCTCGCTCTCCCCCGGCTGCCAGTCGTCCTGTTGGAGAAACTACACTGACCGTTACACTTTACTGCCGAGGGACATCTAGGATATCCATTTCAATGTAGCTTAACTTATACGAGAAGCAGCTTTCCTGTTGGTTTGGTYTCCCTGTGCGTCCCGGTTTCACAGGCTGCTGAGAAGCGATGATTGCTTCACAATGTTGCTCTCAACCTCCCCGACACACGTTGGTTGGAGGCTTATGTTGTGCGCTGTTACGCTGTATATTGTTTAATTTCTCTGGGGAAAGGGTTTTCATTTAAAGGTCAATCTTGCTATCTTCATGTAGTGTCAAAATGCTTATTTCTTCATTAYAATTTGCTCACCTTGGATTTTAACTACTTATAAGAAGGGTAGGTATATAAAAAAGACTATCATGAACATTTCAATTATTGATAAGAATTATGTTGAACAGAAGACCTGTTACCTAGTGAAGTGGAATCCTTGTCAAATTTACTGTATATTGAAGAAAAATAGTGAATTTATTGTTTAGAATTAAATATGAATAAATAAAGCTTATATGATAAATGAGTCCAGATCAAGAAAGATTTTAGAAGTACCAGATATATGTTGGAGAGTTCCTGAGCGTCTCTGAGAACTCACCAAGCAGCACTGGGATAGAGATCTTGCCAGTGTTTTTTGGTCAAATATGATAAGATCATTTCAATTTTGGATGAGGACAGGAATTCAAGGGTATTATTTACATAGGCCACAAGGGGGCGCTGTGGCATAATCGAGAAGAGCTCSCGGCTCCAGCTTGCAGAGCAGCTGCGCRGTCTTCCAGGAGTGCTCRGAAAATCACATMTACTCCCCAAATAACGGCTAGAGAAGAAAAAAATTTTTTGACTATTTCATGGAAAATTTTATTTATAAAATGGTAGCTATAAAAACTTTCTAAATTAATTGAAAGTGGAATTAGAAACATTTGTGATAAAATTCAAGATTTACATTGAAAACATGTCTGATAAAATAGAGGAAATATATAGAAAGACATTAAAATTGAAGAGTATGATGAAAAATAATGCAGATAAAATAGTAGACATAAAACATTACTAAATTAACTAAAAGAATTATAAACATTTTCTGATAAAATTGAAGACATGCAAATATTTCGTTAGTCTATGACTTTTTTTTTTTAATGGATAAGCTCGTCTTTATTTCCAGAAAGAAAGAGAAATGGGGCATCCATATAACTCAAAAGTAGCCCTTTCCACTGAGAAAAGTAGTTTCCTTTTTTAATCAGCTATTTGGAAGAGGACAACTGGCTAATTATGTAATTCTTAACCCAGAACTGTGGGTCTAGAAAACTCAGCATAAAAGCAAAGCTCAGTGTATTTTTAGTTAAAATCTCACACAAAAATGCACAAGTGATACGTGAACAGTGAGGGNTATGAGGGTGCTCCCTCACCCACCCACCCACTCCTGCCCCACCCAGTCATTCCCCTACACTGGGACATTGAGACTTCACAGGACCAAGGGCCTCTCCTCCAGTTGATGTCCAACAAGGCTACATATGCAGCTGGAGCTGTGGGTCCCTCCATGTGTACTCCTTGGTTGGTGAGTCAGTCCCTGGGAGTTCTGGGGGTCYRGTTGGTTGATATTGTTGTTCTTCCTATGGGGCTACAAACCCCTTCATCTCCTTCAGTCCTTCCTSGAACTCCTCCATTGGAGACCTATGTTCAGTTCAATGGGTGGCTGGGAGCATCCGCCTCTGTATTGTCAGGCACTGGCAGAGCCTCTCAGAAGACAGCTGGATCAGGCTCCTGTGCGCAAGCACTTCTTGGCATCCCCAATGGAGTCTGGGTTTGGTGGCTGTGTATGGGATGGATCCCAAGGGTGGGGCAGTCTCTGGATGGTCCTTCCTTCAGTATCTGCTCTATACTTTGTTTCTATATTTCTCCAYTGAGTATTTTGTTCCCCCTTCTAAGAAGGACTAAAGCATCCACAGTTTGGCCTTCCTTCTTCTTGAGCTTCATGTGGTCTGTGAATTGTATTTTGGGTATTCTGAGCTTTGTGCCTAATATCCACCTATCAATGAGTACATACCATGTGTATTTTTTTGTGACTGGATTACTTTACTCAAGGTGATATTTTCTAATTCTATCCATTTGCCTAAAAATTCATTGTTTTTAATAGCTGAGTAGTAATTCATTGTATAAATGTACCACATTTCCGGTATCCATTCCTCTGTTGAAGGACATCTGAAGGACATATAACAAGGACATAGTGGAGCATGTGTCCTTGTTATATGTTGGAGCATCTTTGGGTCTGTGCCCAGGAATGGTATAGCTGGGTCCTCAGGTAGTACTATATCCAATTTTCTGAGGAACTGTCAGACTGATTTCCACAGCGGTTGTACCAATGATTTTTTCCACATCCTTGCCAGCACCTGCTGTCACCTGAGTTGTTGATCTTAGCCATTCTGATTGTTATGAGGTAGAATCTCAGGGTTGTTTTGATTTGCATTTCCCTGATGGCTAAGGATGTTGAATATTTCTTTAGGTGCTTCTCAGCCATTTTGATATTCGACAGTTGAAAATTATTTGTTTAGCCCTGTATCACATTTTTAATAGGGTTATTTCGTTATCTGGAGTCTAACTTCTCGAGTTCTTTGTATATACTGGATAGTAGCCTTCTCTCAGATATAGGATTGGTAAAGATCTTTTCCCAATCTGTTGGTTGCTGTTTCGTCCAATTGACAGTGTCCTTTACTTACAGAAGCTTTGCAATTTTATGAGGCCCCATTTATTGATTGTTGATCTTATAGCATAAGCCATTCTTATTCTGTTCAGGAACTTTCTCCCTGTTTCCATGTGTTTGAGGCTCTTCCTCACCTTCTCCTTGGACTTGAGCTTTGCACAAGGAAATAAGAATGGATAGATTTTCATTCTTCTACATGCTGACCTCCAGTTGAACCAGCACCATTTGTTGAAAATGTTGTCTTTCTTCCACTGGATAGTTTTAGCTTCTTTGTCAAAGATCAAGTGACCATAGGTGTTTAGGTTCATTTCTGGGTCTTCAATTCTGTTCCATTGGTCTACCTGCCTGTTACTGTATCAATACCATGCATTTTTTTTTTATCACTATTGCTTTGTAATACAACTTGATGTCAGGAATGGTGATTCCACCAGAAGTTTGTTCATTGTTGAGAATAGTTTTTGCTATCCYAAGTTTTTTCCTATTCCAAATAAATTTGCAAATCACTCTTTCTAACTCTATGAAGAATTGAGTTGGAAATTTGATGGGGATTGCATTGAATCTGCAGATTGCTTTTGGCAAGATGGCCATTTTTACTATATTAATCCTGCCCATCCATGAACATGGGAGCTCTTTCCAACTTCTGAGATCTTTGATTTCTTTCTTCAGAGATTTGAAGTTGTTGTCATATAGATCTTTCACTTGCTTTGTTACAGTCATACCAAGGTATTTTTATATTATTTGTGACTATTGTGA
This sequence comes from Apodemus speciosus, assembly GCA_002335545.1. NCBI lineage: Eukaryota > Metazoa > Chordata > Mammalia > Rodentia > Muridae > Apodemus > Apodemus speciosus. The sequence continues at coordinate 22,013 of BDUI01012122.1, forward strand.
AGGGTGTCGTTTTCCCTAATTTCTTTCTCAGCCTGTTTAATCCTTTGACTATAGGAAGGCTACTGATTTGTTAATTTTTATATTTGGCCACTTTGCTGAAGTTGTTTATCAGCTTTAGGAGTTCTCTAGTGGACTTTTTGGGGTTAAGTAAGTATACTATCATATCATCTGCAGATAGTAATATTTGACATCTACCTTTCCATTTTGTATCCCTTTGACCTCCTTTTGTTGTCTAATTGTTCTGGCAAGAATTTCAAGTACTGTATTGAATAGGTAGGGAGAGAGTGGGAAGCCTTGTCTAGTCCCTGATTTTAGTGGGATTGCTTCGAGGTTCTCTACATTTAGTTTAATGTTGGCTACTGGTTTGCTGTAAATTGCTTTTACTGTGTTTAAGTTTGGGCCTTAAATTACTGATCTTTCCAAGATCTTATCATGAAGGGGCGTTGAATTTTGTCAAATGATTTGTCAGCATCTAATGAGATGATCATGTGATTTTTTTGAGTTTGTTTATGTAGTGGATTACATTGATGGATTTCTGTATATTGAACCATCCCTGCATCCCTGGGATGCAGTTTATTTGATCATGATGGATGATTGTTTTGATGTGTTCATGGATTCAGTTTTCAAGAATTTTGAGTATTTTTGCCTCGATATTCATGAGGGAAATTGATCTGAAGTTCTCTTTCTTTGTTGGGTCTTTTTGTGGGTTGGTATCAGCAAAATTGTGGTTTCATAGAACGAGTTGGGTAGTGTTCCTTCTGTTTCTATTTTGTGGAATAATTTGAAGAGAATTGGTATTAGGTCTTCTTTGAAGGTCTGATAGAATTCTGTACTAAACCCATCTGGTCCTGGGCTTTTTTTTTTCATTGGGAGACTTTTAATGACTGCTTCTATTTCTTTGGGGATTATGGGTCTGTTTATATGGTTTATCTGATCCTGCTCTAACTTTGGTACCTGATATCTGTCTAGAAAATCACCCATCTCATCCAGATTTTCCAGTTGTGTTGAGTATAGGTTTTTGCAGTAGGATCTGATTTTTTTTTGGATTTCCTCGGATTCTCTTGTTATGTCTCCCTTTTCATTTCCGATTTTGTTAATTTGGATACTGTCTCTGTGCCCTGTGTCTGGCTAATGGTTTATCTATCTTGTTGATTTTCTCAAAGAAGCAGCTTCTGGGTTTGTTGATTCTTTATATAGTTTTTTTTATTTATTTCTACTTGGTTGATTTCAGTGCTGAATTTGATTATTTCCTGCCATCTACTCCTCTTGGATGTATTTGACTCTTTTTTTTCCTAGAGCTTTCAGGTGTGCTGTTAAGCTGCTAGTGTATGCTCTCTCCAGTTCTTTTTGGAGGCACTCATAGCTATGAGTTTTCCTCTTAGCACAGCTTTCACTGTTTACCATATATTTGGGTATGTTGTGGTTTCATTTTTATTAAATTCTATAAAGTCTTTAATTTCTTTCTTTCTTTCTTTCTTTCTTTCTTTCTTTCTTTCTTTCTTTCTTTCTTTCTTTCTTTCTTTCTTCTTTGACCAAGTTATCATTGAGTAGAGCTTTATTCATCTTCCATGTGTATGTAGACTTTCTGTTGTTTTTGTTGTTTTTGAAGACTAGCCTTAGTCCATGGTGATTTGGTAGAATACATGGGATTATTTCAGTCTTCTTGTATCTGTTGAGGCCTGTGTTGTGACCAAATGCATTGGAGAAGTTACCATGAAGTTCTGAGAAGAAGGTATCTTTTTTTGTTTTAGGATGAAATGTCCTATAGATATCTGTTAAATCCATTTGGTTCATAACTTCCGTTAGTTTCACTGTGTCTTTGTTTAGTTTCTGTTTTCATTGATGAAAGTGGGGTGTTGAAGTCTCCCACTATTATTGTGTGAGGTTCAATGTGAGTTTTGAGCTTCAGTAAAGTTTCTTTTATGAATGAGGGTGCCCTTGCATTTGGAGCATAGATGTTCAGAATTGAGAGTTCAACTTGGCAGATTTTTCCTTTGTTGAGTATGAAGTGTCCTTTCTTCTCTCTNCATTGAAAGAGTCCACCATCCTGAGGTTGAATATTTGAGTTGTTTTCAGTTCCTTTTTATTATAACTAAAGCACGCTTCCCATCTTTTGGGTATAAATGCACATTCAGTTTTATCCCATGGACTCGGCGGGCGCTGTAAAGTGCCGCTGTGCCTGACAGTAGGAAGACATTGGGAAGGCCAATGGGCCATGCAATGACTTGATTCCATCCTATTGGTTCAACATGTGATATTCTGACATTTATTATAAAGCCAAAATTTATAAATTGTTCTCTTGAGTTTTGCTTCAAAACACTTGAACTGACTGAGGACGACTGCACCATTATCCAGTGGCCAAGGTCACGATGTCACTGTACAAAGTCGTGAGGGGGAGAAATGGGCCATAGGCCGGTAAGGCCGCCCCTGCTAAGGGTGGAGATAGCGTGGTGGAGCGGGAGGGACAGATMCCGGAGGGAGGGGAACCTGCCTGCTTCGTGACTCAGCTGTGTCCTGGTTGCGTGGGCATCGGCTGAGGTTTGGAGATAAGAAGAGCATTCGTGGAGTTATGGTCCCACTCGGGTTCCACTTGCACCCGTCACCTGAGAAAGAAGCAGTGCTTCACGGGCCCTGGGCAGGCCTCTCTCTCTCTCTTTCAGTCAGAGATCATTAGGAGCACAACCTGAAAGGACGGTGAAAACAATTCCCACCCCACATCAGTGTTAATGAAATATTTCCAGCTTCGTAAGCACTCATAATTCTTCGCTTAGATGTGCATGGGCTCTCATTGTTCATGAGTCACCTTCACAGTCAGGGATTAAAATGCTGAACCTAAAAAAATGACTYACCCTTTTGATGTTACTGTTATTGGTAAAACAAACAAACAAGCAAACAAAGCCCCCCCCCCCAAAAAAAACTCCCAAACCCAAAAGCTGTGTTCCTATAGGGAGGACTTAAAAGATGTTGGGGGACCAGCTCTCAGCCTCGGCATGAGGTCTTAGCATTGTCACGAGGCGGTTGTGGGGTTTTCCTGCGAAGCAGGAATGGAAGGGGATGTGTTGGGCTCTCCTGCTCATCCCGGCCAGCAGACTAATGTTCYATCCTTTATCTCTGCCATCCTCACAGTCCTCTGGGTTCCCTTTCACCTTTTCTACAGATGGTCAAGGCGAGGCTCAGGCAAGGCCGGGAAAAGGTGGGTCTGTCCAGCGCGCCCTGAACGCGTTTCACCGTGTCATTTACTCAGGAGGTGCTCCTGCATGCTATTTTTACAGACAAGACCCATGAGCTGTTACTGAACCCTTACGATGTGTCAGGCATTCTGTTAAGTGCATTCCTGGCATTGTTAGCTCCGTTCCCAGMCTTATAACAATCCTGTTAGATACACACCATTCATTATCCCCACATCATGGAGGACAGAACTGGGGCTCAGCCATGGTAAGGAATTGGTCCAAATTCRTGAGTTCAGTGAACAAAAAAATGACAAAACTAGGAGTCAAAGTGGTCCCAGGTTACCTTTGATGYCCGAGGTCAGGGGGTCCAAGGCAGGGCTTCTTCCCTGTGTGCTGCTGCCTGTCGTACCTATTGTCTCYCCCCCCCCCCCCGTGGCTTTAGTTCGTGTCATTATGTCTTATGCAAACTAGACAAAGCCCATTAGGGTTGGCTTTCTTGTGAGATGCTTTACATCCACGCCATTAAGCAATGCTCTTTGCCTCTTGACGTGAGAGCAAATCCTTTCATCTTCATTTGTAGCTTGCAACTTTGAAACCCTCTGGTATTTTTGCCTTTTAAGTTTTATGCTTCCTGTTGCTGGCCTGTTTTTAAGGGCTATTTTCTGATACAAAGATTCCACACTACTTTTAATTTATAATGTTTAAAAGTTACGTGTATATCTGAGTATGCTTTTACTCACAGGCCTGCAGTGCCCSTGGAGACCATAAGAGGCCATCGTATTCCTTGGAGCTGGAGTTAGAGCTGGGGTCACCCGATGGGGGTGCTGGGAATTGAATGTGGGTCTTCTGCAGGGTCTCTGCACAGTTTTAACCGCTGGGTTGTCTGTTCAGTGCCAGCCACACTGTTCTCAAAAAGACTGGTTTGATGAATGAAATCAAGGTGAGAAAATCTTACCCAGTTTCTTATTTATATCAATTATACTACAGAAATGTATACTTAGATGGGGGAAATGTCCTAAACTCATTCTCTGTGTCCCGGAGGGCTGGATTTTTCCTGGACAACTATATATGCAATACAAACCAAGAATGTTCCCAGTGATTTTTTTTTTTTACTAAAAAGGGAAATCAGACTTCCTGAATCTCTGTCTTTGCTAAAGGAGGCTGATACGCTCCCCTGTGTGCTACATGAAAACCATATTCTTCACGAGCCTAGGGTTCCCACAGGAGACTTTATGACTTGGCCCAYTTCTGTGTATTTTTGCCAAACACTAAAGTCACCATACTCTTTATAAAAATGTGTTAATACTGGCGTAAGCACAAAGAYGATTTTATCTGCACGAATTTAGTGGACTGTTGGACACAATTAGAAATTCTTGCAAAACTGTGTTTGTCATCTGTTTTTCCTTTTGTCCGATGCTCTTAAGATACTTTGCCAAAATTCCTCAGCACAATTTTCTATCTGTCAGTCTTCCTGACAGAAGACGACTGTGAGAGTCTCACAATGAAAAAGAAACCAAAGCCTTTCSATGATGCAAGGGCTTTGGGACAAGGGCCGCGCCTGAGATCAGAACGGCCAGCAGAGGGCAGCACCCCGTCATGGGATCTGCTCAGCAGACAAATGGCAAGCGCCAAAAGTAAAGCGATACCCCAGTGAAGTCACGTGCCATTTCTAGGAAACGCGATAGCTTTGGCTGAGAAGGAGCCCATTTGCCACTATCTGTCCGCTATTATCTCATCTCTCTGTTCTGTCTGATTATTCTGCAGCTCAGCATTTTGCAAACACCAGCCTACAGGTCTCTCCTATGGCTACTGAGTATGTGTTTAGAGTGTGGAGTTCACTCCTTCAGCAGTCACCCTCACGGAGCACTTTGCAGTCTTCGTTTCTGCTGGCTCATGACCTTGCCTAAGTGATGTTTTTGAATGTTGTGTACTGAATGATAAGAACTTATAAGTAAACCCTGAGGCCCGATACATTAGTATTCTATCAAATAGGAAATTGGGGGACTGGAGGGATGACGTTGGAGTTTAGGGTCCTTGTATTTCTCCCAGAGGACTTTATAACCCAGAGGTACCACTCCAGGTGGCCCACAATTGCCTCTAACTCCAGCTCTAGGGGATCTGATGCCCTATTCTGTCTTCC
>BDUI01012122.1:31367-44937 GCA_002335545.1 Apodemus speciosus
ATCCTTTGACTATAGGAAGGCTACTGATTTGTTAATTTTTATATTTGGCCACTTTGCTGAAGTTGTTTATCAGCTTTAGGAGTTCTCTAGTGGACTTTTTGGGGTTAAGTAAGTATACTATCATATCATCTGCAGATAGTAATATTTGACATCTACCTTTCCATTTTGTATCCCTTTGACCTCCTTTTGTTGTCTAATTGTTCTGGCAAGAATTTCAAGTACTGTATTGAATAGGTAGGGAGAGAGTGGGAAGCCTTGTCTAGTCCCTGATTTTAGTGGGATTGCTTCGAGGTTCTCTACATTTAGTTTAATGTTGGCTACTGGTTTGCTGTAAATTGCTTTTACTGTGTTTAAGTTTGGGCCTTAAATTACTGATCTTTCCAAGATCTTATCATGAAGGGGCGTTGAATTTTGTCAAATGATTTGTCAGCATCTAATGAGATGATCATGTGATTTTTTTGAGTTTGTTTATGTAGTGGATTACATTGATGGATTTCTGTATATTGAACCATCCCTGCATCCCTGGGATGCAGTTTATTTGATCATGATGGATGATTGTTTTGATGTGTTCATGGATTCAGTTTTCAAGAATTTTGAGTATTTTTGCCTCGATATTCATGAGGGAAATTGATCTGAAGTTCTCTTTCTTTGTTGGGTCTTTTTGTGGGTTGGTATCAGCAAAATTGTGGTTTCATAGAACGAGTTGGGTAGTGTTCCTTCTGTTTCTATTTTGTGGAATAATTTGAAGAGAATTGGTATTAGGTCTTCTTTGAAGGTCTGATAGAATTCTGTACTAAACCCATCTGGTCCTGGGCTTTTTTTTTTCATTGGGAGACTTTTAATGACTGCTTCTATTTCTTTGGGGATTATGGGTCTGTTTATATGGTTTATCTGATCCTGCTCTAACTTTGGTACCTGATATCTGTCTAGAAAATCACCCATCTCATCCAGATTTTCCAGTTGTGTTGAGTATAGGTTTTTGCAGTAGGATCTGATTTTTTTTTGGATTTCCTCGGATTCTCTTGTTATGTCTCCCTTTTCATTTCCGATTTTGTTAATTTGGATACTGTCTCTGTGCCCTGTGTCTGGCTAATGGTTTATCTATCTTGTTGATTTTCTCAAAGAAGCAGCTTCTGGGTTTGTTGATTCTTTATATAGTTTTTTTTATTTATTTCTACTTGGTTGATTTCAGTGCTGAATTTGATTATTTCCTGCCATCTACTCCTCTTGGATGTATTTGACTCTTTTTTTTCCTAGAGCTTTCAGGTGTGCTGTTAAGCTGCTAGTGTATGCTCTCTCCAGTTCTTTTTGGAGGCACTCATAGCTATGAGTTTTCCTCTTAGCACAGCTTTCACTGTTTACCATATATTTGGGTATGTTGTGGTTTCATTTTTATTAAATTCTATAAAGTCTTTAATTTCTTTCTTTCTTTCTTTCTTTCTTTCTTTCTTTCTTTCTTTCTTTCTTTCTTTCTTTCTTTCTTTCTTCTTTGACCAAGTTATCATTGAGTAGAGCTTTATTCATCTTCCATGTGTATGTAGACTTTCTGTTGTTTTTGTTGTTTTTGAAGACTAGCCTTAGTCCATGGTGATTTGGTAGAATACATGGGATTATTTCAGTCTTCTTGTATCTGTTGAGGCCTGTGTTGTGACCAAATGCATTGGAGAAGTTACCATGAAGTTCTGAGAAGAAGGTATCTTTTTTTGTTTTAGGATGAAATGTCCTATAGATATCTGTTAAATCCATTTGGTTCATAACTTCCGTTAGTTTCACTGTGTCTTTGTTTAGTTTCTGTTTTCATTGATGAAAGTGGGGTGTTGAAGTCTCCCACTATTATTGTGTGAGGTTCAATGTGAGTTTTGAGCTTCAGTAAAGTTTCTTTTATGAATGAGGGTGCCCTTGCATTTGGAGCATAGATGTTCAGAATTGAGAGTTCAACTTGGCAGATTTTTCCTTTGTTGAGTATGAAGTGTCCTTTCTTCTCTCTTTTTTTTTTTTTTGATAACTTCTGTTTGAAAGTTGACTTTTTTCGATATTAGAATGGCTACTCTAGCTTGTTTCTTAAGACCATTTGCTTGGAAAATTGTGTTCCAGCCTTTCACTCTGAGATAGTGTCTGTTTTTGTCACTGAGGTGCATTTCTTGTATGCAACAAAATGCTGGGTTCTGCTTATGTATCCATTCTGTTAATCTATGTCTTTTTATTAGGGAGTTGAGCTCATTGAAGTTAAGAGATATTAAGGAAAAGTGATCGTTGCTTTCTGTTATTTTTGTTGTTAGAGGTGGGATTATGTGTGCGTGGGTATCTTCTTTTGGGTTTATTGAAAGATTACTTTCTTGCTTTTTCTAGGGCACAGCTTCCCTCCTTATGCTGGAGTTTTCCATCTATTATCAAGCGTTGTTTGACTCCCCGTGGGGTTGTAATGCATAGACTGAGGGACTGTTCTAGAGTTGATTTCCATGTCTGAGAAGAAAGAAGTGACCTATCTCTCGGTGAGCACATCTGTAAAACAAACATTTGTGCTGTGGTGGAGCATCTTCATTAGTAAAGATCTAGATGTGGATGTGCACACCTTTGTCCCAGCATTTAGGTCACAGAGGCAGGTAGATCGCTGTGAGTTCCAGGCCAGCCAGCTCTACATATGAGGTTCCAGGCTATGCAGAGCTACAAAGTGGGACTGTTTCTCAAGTGTAAAAATCATCATTCACTCGATTTCTATGTTCTTTCTATTTAATCTATAAAACACAATAGTTTCACAGTCAACAGTTTTTATAACCTATCTACTTGAGGTTTTACAAGTAATTTTATTAGGCTACAATTTCAAACATAGGCAAAGATTTTAAGACAGGGTGCATACTCCAGTTTTCTCTCTTGCCCACAGATGCACTGTCTAGCTCAAGGTATGGGGCCGTCCGTGACACTTTATGTCTTTGTAAGTTCTTTCAGTCCGTCTTCAGTCTTTTTTTGGGTTTCAGGTCTTTAACAGTTGACTGTGTGTGTTTGAATATGGGGGGGGGGTTGTGTATGGATGTGTATGTGTATCTGTGTGGAGGTCAGAGGTCAGTATGGCTGTTGGTCCACAATCACTGTCCATCTTCTTTGTTTGTTTGTTTTGTTTTCAGCAGGAACTCTCTTTTGGACCCGGACAGGCTAACAAGACACAGACATTCTCCTTTCTCCACCTCTGCAGTGCTGAGAAGTGTGACATCCACACCCAGCCTTCTCGTGTGAGTACTGGGGATTAAACCAAGATTCTTGGACTTGGTGGCAAACCCTTTCCAGTTGAGCTATCTCCACAGCCTAAGCCAACGTTATGATCCCAGGTCAGCAGCTTTCTGGCAATGTTTTGGACTTGAGTTTTTTTTGAAGTATTTCTTCAGGATTAGGTGATGTTACATTGAAAAGAATTTCACAGACGGGGTCTTTTTGCCCTTGTTTGAGTGGCATGTGCTGTTGCATTTCTTCTTACTAGAGGTGTAAGCTTGATCACTTTATTAATGTCATGTCTACCTGAACTCCTCACTGAAAAGTTACCTCTCTTTTGTGATGAAGTGAATACTTAATTTAAAGAAATATTTTAAGATTTATATTATATATATATGGGTATTTGCCTACATGYGTGTGTGTGCCATGTGTGTGCCTGGTGCCTGAAGAAGCCAGAAGAGGGTGTCAGTCCCCTGGCATTGGATTGATAGACTGTTGTGAGTCATCATGTAGTTGTTAGGACTAGACTCTGAGTTCTCTGTAAGTGCTGTAAAGCTGTAAGCACCTTGCAGGCCATGTCTGTAGCTCCGAGCAGGGCCCTTTGTGCGTGAGCACACTGACCCAGTACAAATATCTGTCCCCATCTGACTTTCACTCAGTAGCTTTAGCATCCGGTCTGTTCATGTCAGTTTCAAGTTAGTTTTCCAATCCTGTGTTCCTTTGTTTATTGTTTGGGACTATTTTATGCATAAAGTATCTGTTTCTAGAAACTTCCACATTTATTCATTTAGATCTATGTGGACTTGTCCATTATATTCGGTGTTTGGTTAGTCATCTGTTACTGTCTGTTTGAGACTCAACATTTCTAAGATTTGGGCACAGATGTCCTCTTGAAGTGGCTTCTACATCCCTTTAATGTGTCCTTACCATGTGTTTAGCATTTTCTTACTGGTTAGTAGGCCAAAAATTATTTCAGACTCATTTTATATTTTATTAGCTCAGGCCTGGGTCTTCTCCTGCAAGAAGAACCCATTTCCTTATTCACTGCATGTAGGAGAGTAAATTGGTAGAGCCGTTATGGAAATCTGTGCAAAATATTYCCAATAAATTAAAAGTAGAACTACTGTATAACCCAGCTGTGCCAGGCCTGGGCATCTACCGAAGCAGCTGATCTCCTACTGCAGGCATTCTTGTGTCTCCATGTTGCTGCATTCTTTGCAACAGTATATGTATACGATGTACATACATGTATACAATAGTAGGTTAGCTGTAAAGGGAACAGACATGAAATGTGTAGGAGAATGAATAGAGCTGGGAAGTATCACAGTGTGATGACGTGGACTCAGAGAGACAAATCCCGGATGCTGCTGCTTACATGTGGATCCTGACTTTTGATGCTCATATAAATATATAATTTGTTGCATGAAATCACACATCGGTTTTACTGTAGCACATTTGTGCAGCCTTCCATTATAAATACTTCAAAATGAGAGTAGTGTTCAAGCTACTCCGAGTCACTGTACAATTGGCTTATGCCTTTGGTAGAGGTGTCTACACCATAGTTATTTGTTTCCTTATTTCTATACTGTGAGTCATATTAGTATTTATCTTGCAGGATGATTTTAAGGATTAAATGAACTGACAAATATAGCATTATTAAACAGTCTCTAATAACAAACCCTAGGATGCCAGTAGCTGCTATTTTTGATCGTTATTTGTGGTCTAGGTCCCTTTCTTTTGAGTAGGTATTCACCATATCAGTTTTTATTATGTCTTCAAAGTTGYCCTAACAAAACCACTATGGTCTGAATATATGACTCACCTCAACTTCAGAAGTTCCAAAATCTAATGCCACTATTGTGGGGTCTGGAGATTGGGCCTTTGGGATGTAGTAGATCACAAGGTTGGAACCATAATGGATGAAATTACTGTCTTTATTAAAAGCCACAGAACTAACTTGCCTTTTCTACTCTGAATACATCAAGAGAAACTGGAGGCTATGGCCCGAAGAGGCTTCACCAGAGGGCTCAGCCTTGGCTTGTGGCACTGATAGAAATGTGTGTCTCTGTTTAATGCAGCCAATCTATGCTTCCTTCTGTGTGCCACCTAATGAGTAACACAATAATCCTTTCCTGTGTAAAATATTGGTTAATTTTTTCTGCCTCAGTCTCTCCTCCTCTTCTTGCATAAATCATCTTTTGACAGTATATCTAGCTATTCTACTCCCACAGAAATGTGTGTGTGTGTGTGTGTGTGTGTGTGTTCATGCTACGACATGTGCCCGAAGTTCAGGAGACAACTTTTGGAATTCAGTTGTTGCTTTTCATCTTATTAAGGAAGGGTCTCTCATATATTTGGTAACCAGTAGGAACTCAAGACCAATTGTTAGCCTGTATGTCCGCCCCCGTCTCACTGTAGGAAAGCTGGGTTTACAGATATGTGCCATCACATTGTTTCTACTCGAATTTTAAGCATTGAACTCAGGCTGTCCGGCTTGTGCAGCAACTGTGTTTGCTTGCTGAGTCATCTCCCAGCTCTGTTTTAACCCTCCACCCTATTCATAAACGTGTTAATCAAGTTCTGGGGCTATGCATGGCCTTTGATAGGTAATAAAATCACAATGGTGGAAGAAAAACACAAGAGATTGTTTTCTTTATTGGAAGCCAGAGAACTATCTAGCTCTTTATGATCCATGAAGATACCAAAGGAAGCTGCAGTCTGGGAGCCCCAAGTGGCCTAGTCGGAGCCTCGCCACTGGCTCCTGTCCTCCAGGACATCAGGAAACATCAGAGTTGTTGATGACAAACTCTCCAGATAGATGCAATAGGTTGTGGCTGTGAGATAGTGTCACAGTGGTAAACAAGGCTGAACTTCATGTATTTTCAATGAGAAATGGAGCTGTGGGCCCTCACAGGGTTTTGGTACAATTTAAATGAGAAAGTTAATACAAGAGTGTTAGATATTATCACTGTAAATGTGAGGTGGTCTTTGAAATTTTGTGATAGCTAATCTTCATATTCAACTTTACTGGATTTGGAATCACCATGGAAATAGAATCCCATGGGCTAGGGTGTGTGTGTGTGTGTGTGTGTGTGTGTGTGTGTGTATGTGTGTGTGTATGTATCACATATATGTATATATGTATATATACACACACACATATATATATATATACTCTACACACATATATACATATATATGCATATATACATATACATATACACACATTCATATATACCTTCAGTACTAGTGTCTTAAAGAGTGTGGAATCTGGTTGCTGATGGTTAGACTCAAATCCTGGCCTCTCCATTGTGAATGCCTGGGCAGTTTCCTCAGTCATGCTGGGCTTCAGTGCAAGCACCTAGGAAATGAGGACAGCTAAAACTAATTTCAGGCAAGTAGGTGGTCACTGTGCTTGGGTTCAGAATCAAGGAGTGAGGTAAAAAGGTCACTGAGTTAGGTAGGAGCTGGAGTAAGTCAGGCCTTGTTGACTGTGTTCAGTAATGGAAGTTGACCAGAATGAGATTCCTCAGGCACTGTAAGAAGCTTAGGACATGGGTTTTGATGGAGGAGGAGGGATAAGGAAATCGGAGAGGGAGGATGAGGAAGAAAAAAGAAATAGGTGTCCTCGNCCTAACAAAACCACTATGGTCTGAATATATGACTCACCTCAACTTCAGAAGTTCCAAAATCTAATGCCACTATTGTGGGGTCTGGAGATTGGGCCTTTGGGATGTAGTAGATCACAAGGTTGGAACCATAATGGATGAAATTACTGTCTTTATTAAAAGCCACAGAACTAACTTGCCTTTTCTACTCTGAATACATCAAGAGAAACTGGAGGCTATGGCCCGAAGAGGCTTCACCAGAGGGCTCAGCCTTGGCTTGTGGCACTGATAGAAATGTGTGTCTCTGTTTAATGCAGCCAATCTATGCTTCCTTCTGTGTGCCACCTAATGAGTAACACAATAATCCTTTCCTGTGTAAAATATTGGTTAATTTTTTCTGCCTCAGTCTCTCCTCCTCTTCTTGCATAAATCATCTTTTGACAGTATATCTAGCTATTCTACTCCCACAGAAATGTGTGTGTGTGTGTGTGTGTGTGTGTGTTCATGCTACGACATGTGCCCGAAGTTCAGGAGACAACTTTTGGAATTCAGTTGTTGCTTTTCATCTTATTAAGGAAGGGTCTCTCATATATTTGGTAACCAGTAGGAACTCAAGACCAATTGTTAGCCTGTATGTCCGCCCCCGTCTCACTGTAGGAAAGCTGGGTTTACAGATATGTGCCATCACATTGTTTCTACTCGAATTTTAAGCATTGAACTCAGGCTGTCCGGCTTGTGCAGCAACTGTGTTTGCTTGCTGAGTCATCTCCCAGCTCTGTTTTAACCCTCCACCCTATTCATAAACGTGTTAATCAAGTTCTGGGGCTATGCATGGCCTTTGATAGGTAATAAAATCACAATGGTGGAAGAAAAACACAAGAGATTGTTTTCTTTATTGGAAGCCAGAGAACTATCTAGCTCTTTATGATCCATGAAGATACCAAAGGAAGCTGCAGTCTGGGAGCCCCAAGTGGCCTAGTCGGAGCCTCGCCACTGGCTCCTGTCCTCCAGGACATCAGGAAACATCAGAGTTGTTGATGACAAACTCTCCAGATAGATGCAATAGGTTGTGGCTGTGAGATAGTGTCACAGTGGTAAACAAGGCTGAACTTCATGTATTTTCAATGAGAAATGGAGCTGTGGGCCCTCACAGGGTTTTGGTACAATTTAAATGAGAAAGTTAATACAAGAGTGTTAGATATTATCACTGTAAATGTGAGGTGGTCTTTGAAATTTTGTGATAGCTAATCTTCATATTCAACTTTACTGGATTTGGAATCACCATGGAAATAGAATCCCATGGGCTAGGGTGTGTGTGTGTGTGTGTGTGTGTGTGTGTGTGTGTATGTGTGTGTGTATGTATCACATATATGTATATATGTATATATACACACACACATATATATATATATACTCTACACACATATATACATATATATGCATATATACATATACATATACACACATTCATATATACCTTCAGTACTAGTGTCTTAAAGAGTGTGGAATCTGGTTGCTGATGGTTAGACTCAAATCCTGGCCTCTCCATTGTGAATGCCTGGGCAGTTTCCTCAGTCATGCTGGGCTTCAGTGCAAGCACCTAGGAAATGAGGACAGCTAAAACTAATTTCAGGCAAGTAGGTGGTCACTGTGCTTGGGTTCAGAATCAAGGAGTGAGGTAAAAAGGTCACTGAGTTAGGTAGGAGCTGGAGTAAGTCAGGCCTTGTTGACTGTGTTCAGTAATGGAAGTTGACCAGAATGAGATTCCTCAGGCACTGTAAGAAGCTTAGGACATGGGTTTTGATGGAGGAGGAGGGATAAGGAAATCGGAGAGGGAGGATGAGGAAGAAAAAAGAAATAGGTGTCCTCGRATGGTCACTAGACCTGTGATGTCATCACCCTCTGTACATGAACTACAACTCACTATAGGTATATGATTATATAGAAATATAATTGTCAAGATAATATAGAACTTACACAAAGTATCTGCTTATAGTATGTTAAGCACAGCCATATTATTAATTCTTAACAGGCACTGATTTAAATCTGTGTAGTGACAATCTCTGAACCCACCCGGGCCTCTGTCACAGCATGCATACCTATAGTGGGGAGTAAGGCTGAACCTTAATTTGAATGTGAACCTTGGCCAACCATGTGCCTCTTTGATAAGCTTTAAATGCCAAAGTATGGAAATGATTCAAGCCAGAAAATACATGATGCTGTGATGATACGTATTGATGCAAATGGCTATCAATATAGATTGGTTTTATAGGGCCAGTGGGAATTAGGAAAGATCACTGGCAGACAGTGTTGGAAGAATATGCTGGACTGAAGTCAAGGGATTTGAAAAGAAACAGTGCTTCTGTCTCTGTCTAGGATGAGATACAGCAAACAGCCATCGTCTTCAACTTTATAGAACACGACACACAACTGAATCTAGAGTTAAGTAACTAGCTGGGCAGAGAGACAGGATGGCTAGGGCATAGTCATTTGATGATCCTTTTCTGCACATAATGCTCTTTCACATGTACAAATCTGTTCAATAACATTTCTTTAATTTTAACAAAAGATTTTACTTATTTTCATCTAGGCATACAATGTACTTCAACCAAACTCACCCCTCTCTTCCCCTCATATATTTTTAAATTTTGTTTGTGTGTGGTGTCTTTGTATATGTTTGTGGCCTGTGCATGTTTGTGTGTGTGCATGCTAAGGCATACATGTGGAGATCAGAGGACAACCTTTAGTGTCAGTCCTTGCCCTTCACCTTGTTTGAGGCAGGCTGTCTCCTTTAGTGTTTTCAACTGTGTTTGCAAGAGAAGCTGGCCTTTGAGCTTTCAGGGATTCTCCTGGCCCTGCATCCTACCTCCTCATAGAAATGCAAGGATTGCAGATGCCTGCATCTCCCAGTGCAGTGCTGAGATCCGTAGTGTGCTACTGCATCTGCCTTTCACGTGGGCTCTGACTGTTCAAATTCACCTCCGCYTGCTTGCACGGATCACACTCCTGTCCACTGAGCATCTCTCTAGCTCCCCTGAAGTACTGAATTTCTTATTTGCCAAAGATCTATTTGTACCCTTGGGTCTGTAGATTGCACAATTTTCAAGTGTTAATACTTACATTTTGACTTGAAATGTTTGTATGTGTGTGGTATATGTGCATGTTCATGTCTCTGTGTGTGTATTCATGTGTGGGTGCGTGTGGTGGCTAGAGGTCAGTATTGAGTGTATTCCTCAATGTCTGTCACCCTTATTTATTAAGACAGGGTCTCTCAGTGGACCTGGGGCTCATGAACTCACTGGCTGGCCAGTGAGATCTAGGACTCTGCCTGGCCTTGCAGCCGCTCTCCAAACATGGCCGCTGTAGGTGGGTCCCCACTGCTGTACCTCGCTTTTGTGGGGTGCTGGAGAGGCAAATTCATGTTGTAGCGCTCACGGGTCAGGCTCTGCACTGGCTCGGCCAGATCCCAGGTCTGGCTGTGTTTTGCATTTCCAAGCATTTACCCATCCATCCATCCATCCATCCATCCATCCATCCATCCATCCATCCATTCATTATTTAGTACGTGTGCATGTGCGTGTGTGCCACAGAATGTGTGTAGGTCAGAGGCTGACTTGGGGGAGCTGGCTCTCTCCTTCAGCCATGTGGGCTCAGGGACCGAACCCAAGTCACCAGGCTTGGCAGCAAGCACGTCTACCTGCTGAGTGGTTTTGCTGTCCCTGGCTTTGTTTTTAATGTACTAACAGGAGAAAATTTGTTGACAAACATTTGTTGAGCACTACGCATCAGTAGTAAAGTATTAGAGTTTATGAATTTTAAATCTGAACTTTCCCGCTCTTGAATCCTATAACATGTAAAATTCAGAAAGCAATTCAATGATTTCAGTTTAATGTTTAATATCTTGGAGGTTATAAAAGCACAAGGAAAAATATTTGAGTCCCCGAGAACAGAAATATCATGTCACAAGTGGACATAGTRGTGTAGGCTGTTATCCTTTCCAGTATATCTCCCCCACCCCCCAAATGCTCAGATAATTGATTATCTATGTTTGATCCTACTAGCATTGAAGTGTAAAAGGCAGAGCTCATGGGACAAATATAATGAAATTTCACATTTTGCTTGCCTACTCTTTTCTTTCCAGCTAACCTAAGTTAATAAAACTTTACCCTCAAAGTCTTTGAAATTTCATCATGGGTTTTCTGAAAAACGTGGAAATTGACCTAGGAGCCCCTGACCTCTAACTTGGTGGCTACTGAAAGTCTGGCCTCATAACTCACAGCCCAGCGACAGCCCGGCCGATAAACCTGGTCTCCATCTCACTGGCTTTGCAGGTTCCCTCTCACTGACATTCCAGCTACTGGGAAGCCTGTGCTTCTCTGCTTGGAGCTGCAGAGGCTGTGTTTACAGAACCTCTAGCTGTCTCTAGGATAATCCCCAGTGAATTTGAATTAGCCTCCAGCCTCCAGTCTCTAGATCCTGCATTACCCAGGGCTCATGAACTCTCCGACCCACCCACTGACCCACCACCTTTCCAGATCTCCAAGCCTCCACCCCACTCCCAAGCATTGTCAGAAAACTGCGGAAGCACAGCTGCCCAGCACAGCTCTATCCAGGCAAGAGTAAGGCCTGCATGCAGTTCTGGTTAGAAACAGGAGTCCTTACATCTTGTTTTGACTTTTAGTTATTTTTTTTTAAAGTAAGCAGCTGCTGTATATCATAGAGCCTCTCTCCTCATATTCCATTAGGTTTTGAAATTGATGACCAGCAAAGGGGGGAGCTGTGCTTTTGTCTAGTAGAGTTTGCTTAAAGGAGTTTTTTCCCCAAGGAAGGATTTATCTTTCTGACTGACAGGTACAGGGATCTCTCATTTATATTGATCAAATGTCCTTTGGGGGGGGGTTCCCCCTTTCTCTTTTTAAAACAGAACAGAACAGAACAAAGGAAGGACAAGAGGGGTGTCAGAAGTTTGGGAAAGCAAGGATCAGTTCACATTCCGTACCAGTCAGGGCGTCCTTATCTGAATAATGCTTGCCCTCTCAAACAATTCTTTTATGTTAAGAAACAATTCCTCCTTCATGTTATAAGGCCAGTGCAAGGCTATGACTCTTGCTGTCTCAGCACTCAAAAATAGAAAATTGAGCAAGTGACCACTTATAGTGTTGGAATAGTGTAGGGTGGTAAGTCTGAGAGATCCACTGCAGACCTTTTGAAATATTTGCATCATCCACCTGGGTGAGTTCGGAGGGGTGGTCACAGCAGGGCGGCCTGGGAGGATTCATTCACATCATGTACACAGTAGTGGTGTGCTCCTTAGGTTTAGTCAAAACTTAGACTGGCCCTGGGCATGGAAGCACTCATCTGTAATCTCAGTTCTCAGGATGTGGAGGTAGGTGAATCAGGAGTTCCAAGACACCCTCAACTACATAGTTGGAGGCCAGCCTGGGCTCCACAATACCCTTACCTCAAAAATAAATAAAAGAACAATAAATAAACAAACACATCCTAAGCTAGGAGAAGTCTTCACGTTGAAACCGGGCCTGTGCTTTGGGTAACCTCACACTCCTCCTTAGCACTGTGTCTTTCTGGAAGCTGAATGTAGAAGAGTAGTGAGCAGAGCCAGAGCACCCGAGAAGAAAGGGGAGCAAGCGTGGGTGCTGCCCTGTAGAGCTGGGCCGGYGAGTCCGCAGTGAGCTGGTTAGGGGGGCTTGGGACACAACCGGTTAGAAGGATTAACTGAAGACCCGGGAGGGGATTATGGTCTCAGACAAAAGGGACACTGAAGAAGAGAGTTGTACGCTAGATTACGGAGTAATTCCCTTCTAAGCCTGAGTCTTTTATCTAATAGACTCATATGAGTGCTATCTAATTATTGGACTTGTAGCATTGAGAATTCTTCTCAGCTATAATGACATGGATAATGTCCTTCCAGATAGATTTCCCCCACTTTGTTCCGAGTTCATGCACTCACTGAGGGAGCCTGAGGAGGTGTACTTTATTCCCAGGAGATGTCTGGATTGTTGTGGAATTGTGTCTGTAAACTGGAGGCTAGATTGTGTTGGCCATACATAAGAAACAGAAAAAAGTTCTTTACAAGAGTTAGGAATAATTTGAGAGCTGCTCTAACTAACAGGTGTGTTCAGGTCGCAGCAAAGGGAGAAGAAGCTTTACACATTGCTTTCTAATCCACAGGTGACCTATAAGGTTGGTACTTAAACAAATGTTTCTTATGGTATATGTCAATCATACATAATAATGGGGCAGTGATTTGAAAGGAGAATGTGCCTGCTCGGTGCATGTATTTGAACATGTGGTCCCCAACTGGTGGCACATTTAAAGAAGTTATGGCTCCTTTGGGAGACATAGCCTTGCTGAAAGAAGGACAACACTGAGGTTGGGTTTGAGGCTTTCTAGCCCTCTTCTCACTTCCTGTTATCCTGCTTCCTGTCTGTGTAAGGCCCACCTCAAGCTCCCACCACGCCTTACTCCTGCCTCGATGTTCTCTACCCCTCCAGAAGGGTAAGCCAAACGAGACCCTTGTYTCCTTTCACTTGTTTTGTCGTGGATTTACCAGAGCAACAGAAAAGGAGCTGACAAAACAAGATTAGGGAAGTTTTCTTCCATAATTTTGTTGAAGATATTTGCTGGCCCTTTTAATTGTAGATTTTCACTCTCATCTATCCCTATGATCCTTAGGTTTGGTCTTTTCATTGTGTCCTGGATATCCTGGATGTTTTGGGTTACAAGCCTTTTGCATTTTG
>BDUI01012127.1:38461-54453 GCA_002335545.1 Apodemus speciosus
TGGAATTGGAGGAACCAGAATCTTGGGGTGGCCATAGTCTCCACATGCTCATTTTTTTCTTCATGCAGACTGCACCTTTGACTGACTAATATTGAACATATTATACTTACTAATTGGCTTACTTATATCAGCATTAAGGAATTACTGTTTTTATTAATAATGTAACTGTTARATAACAAAGATTAATATGCTGTCATCTCATTTAGTGGTATTGGKACCATCTCAGAATTACCATTTACCTCTCTTCTTTCTATGAATTACCTTTGTTCATACACTGATACTTTATCWCCAGGAGTATGTAGCTAGCTCACTATTCCTTGATTTCTGTGGCTTAGGTATTATTCTGGAGGTAATTTAAAGCTCAACATAATGGTACATTTTTTTTGAATTTTAAATAGGAATTATATTACCTAGACATAAATACACAGAGTGCTTTAGCTTTGAAGTTTTGTTATGCTGCAGATGAGATTGCTGAGAAATATGTATAAGAAGACAATGCTATTCCAAGTAGGGTTGAGCAAACAGCCCAGACAAAGKTGTTTTCTATGTACTAATAATGAGTTCTCACATGGCAGATAAAATGTTCGTGAGTCGTGCTTCTTAGCCAACGCGTTTCCTCTTTTGTAACTGTGCTGTGATATTTTATYGAAACACAGTGGCATTCTATTTTAGCAGAACAGAATTATCTCTGTTTACTTTCTTCAAATTAGATCATAATGGAAATCTTTGGATGTAATGAGCTTTAAAACCTAGTCCCTATAAAAACAAGCAATTTTAACCTAAATAATGATRATCTTAATCTTGGTAATATGAATTTCATAAGCACTTGAGAATGCATAGAAAATATGGATTCCTCTATCCCTTTGTAAAACTAATAGAAAAAACTCACCATTCTGTTTTGACCAATGAATAAACCAGGTCAGAAAACTGAAATATTGAAACTATTCTTGAACAGATCTCAGCATTACTGAGAGTGCTCAGGAACAGTTTTCAGAAAACCACTTAGAAAGATATAAATCTTTTTTCAAAGTGGAGATGTTTKCCACTCAGGGTCAAAGACTTGGGTTTAAGGATGAAAAAWTTCTTTATTGGCTAACATGTAGATGCCACTTAAAATGGAGTTCCCACTTGCCCATTCTAGGGGAGAAATTATTTAACAAATACAAGTAAAAGCACAAAATATTTTTATAGACTGTTGATCCTTAAAATATCACCTGCCCCAGTAAGCTACATTTATGCATAAAGTATTAAACAGTTTTGGACATTCTCTTATTAGCCAAGTGTTTCTTATTTAATAGCACTGAACAGTTTATTCCTTAGGAATCATATTGACCTATGGTCTTAGGACTGGTGGACACTTGGTATGTCTGTCCTCTATCTCCCAGTCAGTGGATGACTCACAACACTTGCCCAATTTAAATCTTACTGTGACACTACATCTTGCTTCAACACATTATTTTGGTTAACCATTTGTTTCCACAGCTACGTGTATAGATCTGTTTACTTCCAATCTGGTACATAACTTCAACCACTGTCATAAATTGATAACAAAGGCCTAAACAGATGATCGATTTTGTAGACACTGGTCTTTTCCTTTAGATGTCTTTTCCTTGGACTTTGGATTCTTACTTAGTTCAGTTACTAGACCTTTTAGTTAGGGTTTATAAAGGACAACATTTAGTTAGGGTGAGCTTACAGGTTCAGAGGTTCAGTCCATTATCATTAGGATGGGAAGCATGACAGAGTCCAGGCAGGCATGGTGCTGGAGGAGCTGAGAGCTCTACATCTTATTCGGAAGGCAAACACAAGACTGGCTTCATCTGGCAGCTAGGAAGACGCTCTCTCAAAGCCCACCCCTACAGTGACACTTTTTTCAACAAGGCCATACACATTCTAACAAGGCCACACCCATTCCACCACACCCACTCCAACAAGGCCACACCCACCCCAACAATCCCACACCTCCTAATAGTGCCACTTCCTGGATTAGGCATATTCAATCCATTACACTAATCAAAAGACTTTTCTCTCCATGATCCCTTGAAGATTTATTTCTACGTTATGGAATACTCTAAACCAACACTGTCTAGAGTAGAAGAAAAAGAAACATAGTGTCCTGAAATTTTCTATGTATTTTTCTGCAACTTATTTGGCCAACTTCGTTTTTCTGCTCTCCATTAAATATAGTTGTTTCCAATATCTAGAGTGCTATTGCTTCTCCAACTGTGCATCAAGATTTTTAGGAACAGAGTCCAGAAGATTGGTTCAGCAAACATGGAGATAATGTCTTTACCTGACTCATGGATCTTTGATCTCTAGTTTTGGACAGAAACAACTGTAAGTTTGGACCTTTCAAGAATGAAATGTTTCTGAAGTTCATGTACTTCACCTGCCTGGAGCACCACTGGGCATCCTCTGCCATCCAGTGCCACCAGTCTCGGTTTCCTCTCTCCACACACTGCGTCTACCTCAGTGTCTGCTTCCTTCTCCTTCCATGGACTGGATTAGCTCTGCATCTTCATGAAGACAGCCATCCACCTGTTCCCAGTCTCCTGCCGTATCATTTCCTACAACCCACTCCACTGCAGTGTGCATTTTAGTGTTATTTGAAGCTTCCTTAGAAAGAGGACTAGATTGTCCAACTAAGTAACTATGGCTAAAATTAAACATGAAGTATGGAAAACAGGGTATTCCAGACAGGAAGAATTTCTGTCCCAGTGCTGAACTGCTCTTTGGTTTTGACTTTGTGTTTTAGTATACGTCTTCTGTTTCCTAGTTTTTATCCTTAATGAATGTAAAATGTCAACAAGTAATTATGTCTCCTCATGCTTTTGATACATTTTTAGTAAGATCAAGCTATAACTGAATCTTTTGTTATGCCTTATTCTAGAGAGCTTTACATACCTTCTAACGGACAGTCACACATACACACACACACCCACACACCCACACCCCCCCCACACACAGCCAGCCCCCCACACATAAAAACATAGTGGATGTCTCATTATAAATATCTCACAAGCCTGAATACACTCAAGTTCTTAATTTGGCCCCTTATTCTGCCTACAGATTTATGCAATCCATTGTTTGGAATTTTAAAATGTCAGACATTTCAGAGAATTTGTACCTGACATTTTCAAGAACAACAGAGTTCAACTATAGGGAGAAAATTGCCAGAATGACAGCACTGAAATAGCATGTGTGTTAGGACAGAGACACAGCTGTGCGGAACACAGGCCATCTGACCTCCCTGAACCAGGGCATGTGCTCCCCAGGTGAGAGCCGTGCTCCCCAGGTGGGAGCCTTGCTCCCCAGGTGGGAGCAGCCCTTGATTAAGAATCCAGACCATGCTTCTGTTTTCTTACTTCCCCTTTCATCTCTTGCAAAACCTATGTTCCTGTCTGTGAAGATCCATGATCTAGTGTTAAGTGCATCCTGTCTTTCTTATGGCAGGAACCAAAGAATACCAAACCCAACCCAGGATGCTTCCCTCTGAAGACAGAGGTCTTAAAACCCCAGCTACTTTTCTTATTGATCCATTTTATCTGGCATTGATCAGTGCCAGGAAATCGAGTTATAACCTCGCAGTCCTACGTTTGGCCGGCTGCCTCTATCTATTTTCTTTCTTTGCTAATTTGGATACTCCCCTAATCCTGGTGGTCTTTGCCTCAGTTTCTCCCTTGAGATAGGTTCTTTCCAATGAGCTTCCAGGAAAATAAGCCCCATTTTGACTGTTACTGAAATTTTGAGTTGGGGAGAAAGATCTTCGGAGAGTCCATGCTGCTATCTAGTCAAGGTCTGCCCTCCTGGTGCTTGCAAACTATCCACCTTGAAATAGAGCTCAGCATAGCACTGGTGTCAGCTCTCTCACAGGATGATGGCACCTGTATAGGCAGTGACAAGACAGATGTTGTTGAATTGGTTGTGAAACATGATATGTGACTTTGTGACATATCAAGATATCTTTGAAATCTGGAATTTGACTTATAGGCTAATTGTTGGCCTTGGTGCATCCCGAGCTTTTGTCTTTCCCTCCTTTAGTTTTCTGCTCCAAGCTTTTACCCTGTCACAGCTCCACCTGTCACTCTGCTACTCTCTTGGTATTCCATTTTCTGAAGAGAACATGAGACAAAACTCTCTCAAAGAGAGACATTAATATGTCATTCCCTTTTGTTCCTTTACTAGAAGGCTGGTCAGGGTAATTGCTAACTTTGGTTTACTTGGAAATGGTAAACATTTCAAAGAGTGGAAGACATTTATGGGAAGAAAAAAAGCTGAAAACTGTATGAAGTTCAACGGACCCGAAGACAAGCCGAGGTGGGAGTTGAAACAGAGGCGATTCCCTGGCAACTGGAATAAAGTCGTCCCACCCTGTACCTGACCTCTCAAGGCTGAGTAGCTGGTTCTGTCATCTTTCAGCTCATCGCCTAGTTTGAGCTTACATTCTCGAATTCTGTACAGCTTATTGTTTCTTCTCAGGTCAAAGGCTGTACTGCAAAACACGCACACAGAATTAAAGGAAGGTTTGTCGAGCATCAGTGGGGGTGGGTGTTTAATACCCAAGTGGCTTTATAACAAAAGTAAGTTTAAGAAGTTTTAAAATATGCTAGATTGATTCCCTGTGTCAGTCACGCTGACTGGTTGTGAAACATGCCAAATAACATTACCATTGATTTATCACACTCTCACTATAAATATCCAGGCGCAGTGAGCTACAGAGCTGAGGCACTGCAGGCACATATACAAAAATAGACTTGAAGCATATTAAGTCAGGATTAACCTAAAAATGCCACTGCTTGCCACTTAGTCATATCAGAAGTCACAACACCGCCCTGGTGACCATTCGAGCACTGGAGTCAGCTTTGGTCAGCCAAGACTTGCTCTCCAGCACTGTCCCCAGCCTTGCCCCTGACAAAGCTGTCTCATTCTGTGAACATAAGTACCATGGGTATTCTAGTCTGTATGTGTCATGCCATGGTCTCCTTGTATGAAGTTCCTTCTGCCTAAAATCTAGGCTAACTCTGCTTGGCTAGTTTTTTCTCTTCCTTCCAGGACTGACTCAAATGGCTTGGTTAGAATTTCATAAGTAGAAGCTAAAACATTGCTTGGGAAGTGGAGGAGTAGGAGGCTGGGCCACAGAAGGCTGAGGCAGAAATTCCGTCAGTGTTCTCAGTGATACAGAACTGTTCTATAAAGCATTCTTTCCTGTCTCCCCGACTAGACTGAACTTTCTGAGAAGAAACTGATTTACTCAGCCTCTGTGTCTCAGGGATACAGGCACATGTTTCCACATGGGAAGATCCAGCTTGAAAGAAGACATTCTCTCTAATTTGACCACTCGTGTGTGTGTGTGCGTGTGTGTGTGTGCGCGTGCATGTGTGTGTGGTGTGTGTGTGTGTCTGCTGTCCTTCATGTTGTCTTGGACCCCCTCACCCTGCAAGCCAGCAGTTCTCTCCCTGGACAATGTAAATATTTGAGACTATACAATGCTTTGTTAAGTGGCCGGAGGTGTGTACTGCATAACTTTTGGAGAATCCATGTTCTCCCCTCATGAGATAACAGCAGCCTTGATCCCAATTGTCGTCATGTGAGGTGTGTATTTCCCCAAGCTGTGGGGAGATTCTCCGCTATTTCAGACTATTTCAGAATTATAGGAAATATATTTTCTAATTAATATATTCCAGATATTCAAATGATGGCCCTTCCCATGCTGCCTCATAGCCAGATAGAGTTCTACAGCACTTCACATATCATCAAGATTCAACATGTTTCCTGAAAGTGTTTTTAAAAATGCCAGGGAAGACACCATTGCTTAAATCATAAAATTGCCTTTTTTGCCTGTCTGTTTTTCTCTTTGTGCTTCAGTGGAATCAATATGAAACTGCTCTGAGCCTAAATCCCAAATCCCACATCTCTTAAAGACCCACGTGTCACAGAGAAACCCTGTCTCGAAAAACCAAAAACCAAACAAACAAACAAAAAAAAAAACAAACAACAACAAAAAGACCCATGTGATCCCAGCTCTCCCTGGCTAGAGGGACTTGACTTATCCAGAGATTTTTTTTCTGGAGATTCTAAAGGGCTCTGCCAAAGTTCTTTTGGCCGGTTCTGAGGGTTGACATGTGTTCTTTCCTCTGGAGTGGCTCTGCCCTTTTACCTGCTTGCATAAATCACCCAGGCTTGGAATGGTGGCAACTCATATTTAGCAAAGGTTGGGGGAAAGGTGGGCTTATCTGCAGCATGTTATATTATCCCACAGAACTGGATTAAAAATAGCATGATTTAGAATTTGGGAGAAAAAAAAAAACCTAGAAGAACATAGAATCTGCACAGTTTCCTGTTCTGTCTCTGCTTCTCTGTGTCACGTGTCTTTGAAGTAAACTCATTTTCTATTCTGAAGTTTCCAGCACACACAGAGCAGAGCCCTGGGTGTACGCTGAGCCTCTTCTTGCTAACGGCTGTTCTTCTGCCACAGAGGCGCTGATTCTGAGCTCTTGGGTTTAGCTTCTCCCAGTGACTCTCCTCGGATCAGTTGCCTATCCCCAGGTTTCCCAGCTCCGGATGACGGCTGGACTTACCTGTGACAGCCACCCAGGCAGGGCTTTTCTCCAGGCTTCGAGAGCCACACAGTCACTCAGACGGCCTCCTCCAGTGGCTAATTGTTTCCCGCCTTTCAGTGCTCGTCTCTAGTGTAATTTCCCCAAAGAACCCTAATTACAAGCTCTYGTGCGACTTCTCACTTACTCATAACACTTATTAAAATTATAACTGCTTCCTTATTGGTGTGTTTGTTTGTCGACTGACTCTCTCTTGCCCCCCCACTCGGGCGTGAGTTTCAGGAACGCAGCAATCATGTCTGCCTTGTTCTCTGCTGTCTGTGGCCATTAGCACACAATCTTGCAAAGAGTAGTGATCTGATTAGTAATTACCAAAGCAGGCAGAAATTCCTGGACTCGAAACATTCCACGCACAGCATTTTGGACATGTAAGTGATACACTTTACAGGAAATAAAATTATTTTTTTTAAAAATTACTTTCATTTAAAGGAACAGTAGTAAATTTCCTACAAAATGTACAATGTGTCCTCCAAGGGCATGAAGGGAGCACCTCTCCTCTTACTACTGCTGCTCAGTAGGTTTTACCTTCCTGGCATTTCCTGGTTAGCACCCGTAGGCTGAGAGTTATGATGTAATAAAAGATCAACCTTCATTTTTATTCTTGTGAGGAGAGATGTTGAAAGCTGAGAATGACTTACATGTGGAAACAAGAAAATTTCACCCCCYAAAATGTGCCATATAAATTTTCACTTTTGTGAGCTTAGAGATAATTGCAGCAAATGAAAAGTAAAAGAAATTACAATGATTTTGATAAATAATGAACAAGATTTATACCAATCTGTTGATTGTAGTTATCTTCAAATGAGTCAGTTATGTTAATTATAAATTAGATAAGTTTAGAGATAAAAGATGAATGGGAAGATTAGAAGCTTTGGTTAGTAAAAACATCACCAATAAATCTAAGACATAAGAAGACAGACTCCCAAAGTATTTGCATTAGTTAAGGTGATTAAATCACAAATAAAATATATTTATTTTTCACATTTATTTATTTATTTATGTATTTATTTATGTATGTATTTATTTATTTATTATTTGAAGTGTGAGTGCTTTGCCTTCATGTAAATAAGTGCACCACCTGTGTACTATATCCACAGAGACCAGAAGAAAGCATAGGGTMCCCTAGAACTGGAGTTACAAGCCATGTGAGCCCTCATGGTAATGGGAATTGAACCCAGGTCCCCTATAAGATCAGTAAGTGCTCTTAAAGGACCAAGTCATCTCTGTACCCCACATTAAAGATCATATCAGTAAGAAAGAACTCTTACAAATATTTTTATAACTTAACAGGAAACAAAGGAATATAAGTTTTTGATAAACATATAGACATAAAATTTATTTATATTTCACTATTGAATTTCAAATTTTATATATATACATGTATATGTATATAAGTATACAATAGTGATATATTCAGAATACTTATAAGCATATATGGAAATTCTTAATGTCGAGTATTTACAAGGCACCCATGCACACTTAGGAATATAACTGTTTCTTTCAGAGATCAGGCTGTTACCATTTTTGTAAAAGCTTTGATTTTCTTAGGGGATACTTTATTCAATGTCATTGAGGTTAATATTCATTCGTATGAAGTTATAACACTTAAAATTAGCCGGATGTAAGCCAACTAGTTCAACTTTTATCAAAAATTTTTGTCTCATCTTTCTTGCACAGACAACCCTAGCTACATGTCTAAGACTTTCAGGTTGAGCAGAATCTTACCAATGTTTGTGAAGCAGACTATGTGGGGGACACTTGCTCTTGCTGTTTTCTCTGGCTGTTAAATTCTCCACTCGGGCCTATCTCCTCAGAAAGGTATTTTTAGTCCTTTTTTTTTTTAATTTTGGTAACTTATTTTAGTATTTCAATTTCAGATACCACCAGTAATTTTTTTCTTTTTGATTTTATTTAATCTGTTTTTTAAATACTCCAGATTTTATCCCCCTCCTGGTCCATCCTCTGACTGTTCCATATCCCCTATCTCTCCCCCCCCCCAATCTCTATGAGGATATTCCCACCCCATCCTACCCCTCATCCCATCAGTCCTCCCCACTCCCTGGGGCCTCCAGTCTCTTAAGTGTTAGGTGCCTCTTCTCTGACTGAACCCAGACCCGGGAGTCCTCTACTGTATGTGTGTTGGGGGCCTCATATCAGCTGGTGTATGCTGCCTGGCTGGTGGTCCAGTGTCTGAGAGATCTCAGGGGTCCAGGTTGATTGAGCCTACAGGGTCGCCCTTCTCCTCAGTTCCTTCCAGCTTTTCCCTAATTCGACCACAGGGGTCAGCAGCTGCTGTCCATTGGTTGGGTGTAAATATCTGTTTCTGACTCTTTCAGCTGTTTGTTGGTCTTTTGGAGGGCAGTGATGCTAGGTCCCTTTTTGTGAGCGCTCCATAGCCTCAGTAATAGTGTCAGGCCTCGGGACCTCCCCGTTGAGCTGAATTCTACTTTGGGCCTGTCACTGGACCTCCTTCCTTTCCCTCAGGCTCCTCTCCATTTTTGTCCCTGCAGTTCTTTCAGACAGGAACAATTATGGGTCAGAGTTCTGGACTGTGGGATGGCAAACTCCTCCCTCACTTGCTGCCCTGTCTTTCTGCTGGAGGTGGGCTCCACAAGTTCCTTTTCCCACTGTAGGACATTTCATCTAAGGTCTCTCCCTTTGAGTCCTGAGAGTCTCTCACCTCCCAGGTCTCTGTGCATTCTGGAGGGTCCCTCGACCTCCTACTTTCCATTGTTGCCTGTTTCCATTCTTTCTGTTGGCCCTCAGGGCTTCAGTCCTTCCCCCCCCCCCAATACCAGATCATGTTCCCCTCTTCCCTCCCTGTCCCCTTTCCTATCCAGGACCCTCAATTCATCCATGTAACTATAATTAGTCTTGGCAATTGATAAGAACAGAGTAATAATACCCACACAAGGGGCAAGTAGATAGTTAATGAGGAATGTGTGGTTTGTGGCAAATTTATTAATCTAAGCAGGCAAGGAGAACGTCACACACTTCYGAGTTGTCTAAGGACAAGTTAGTTAAGTGAATTTCAATGACATTTACCTTTGTTTCAACAGATAAATGCAGTACAAGGGCATATCCCTTGAACTGAAAGCTCTTATAGATGGGTGTTCTGGCTTTCCTATAATCAAATTTAGCCAAATWAAAAAAAAAAGGTAGTAATCAGATTTTGCTGAAAGGAAGAAAGAACAGGATGTTTGTAATCTATCATTTGGTAATACTCAGGAAAAATTCAGACCCGTGGCATGTACGCATTTCTTAATTTTATTAACATATATTAATTGTACGCATTGTTTACATATAGTGGGATATTTCAAAAAAGCGTTTTCTTTGGTTTTAATTATATGTATGCATGTGTGTGCCTGTTTGTGGGCATGTGCACACGGGGGCAGGTACCTACAGAAGCCAGAGACTTTGGATTTTCCTAGAGCCGGAGTCACAGGTAATAGTGACAGTCCTGACACGGGAGCTGGGATGGCCATCTTTCCAGCCTCAACCAGAACAGTTCGGTGCTCACGCCTCCAATACCGATGGAATTCAAATAGCTGGCGCTGCCCTGTGCTGTTTATTTTTACGATTATTTTTAGTTTGGGGGAGTCTCATAGTATGTTGTTTCTTTATGTTTGGAACCTTCACACTGCCTTCTTCAAGAGTGCTCCAGCAGATATATAGTAAGCTATTTTGAACCACCGTTACTGCCTTGTGATACAGGGGCAGCAGCACTTACTCCAAGTGCATTTTAGAGCCAGCTTCTCACCTTCCCTTTCCATCCTCCCCATCCGCACTCTGACCAGCTAGGCCCTGGCAAGCCTTATTCTCATTCAGATGGGCTTCTGTCTGTCTCTCCTCCCTCCCTCCTTCCCTTTCTCCGTTCTTTTCTTCCTTCCTCCTATAAAATACTATATAAATTATTTTAAAAATTAAAAAGTAAATCTATCTTTTGACCCAGCTGTCCCACATCTGGGTATATTTCTGATGGAAATGAAACCAGCAGGCCGAGGTAGATGTGAACTTCCGTGCTTACCACAGTATTACCACAGTGACTAAGAAGCAAAAAAAAAAAACAAAAAACAAAAAACAAAAAACAAAAAACCTATGAGCTCATCTCCAATGAACGTGTAAAGATATATCCACATTTTGTCGTGAAAATTTAAAAATTGTTATAAGGTTGTTTGTTGAGTACTTATACGTGCCAACCTTACCTAATGTTATGGAAATAATTATTAATGTCTTAATGATCATATATGGTAAAACATACTTCAAAAGCATTGACTTCTCAAAACATTGAACATCTCGTTCCTTCAGAAATGAGAAATTTTGATGTTAATTTTTTTATTATAGTAAAGATTATGTAGCATTATCTTGCTGCCTGTGCCCTGGACTACTTGCTGCCTGACCCTACCTGCCCTTGGGGTTTGGAGGTGAGGTGGCATGGAACCAGGGACACAAACTCCAGGAGCAGGTGAGAAACCCCTCAGCAAGCTCTTCTGAACGCCGCTGCAAGCTCCTTTAATACCCTCCACCCGACCCCCATTGGCTCCAAGAAAGCGTCTCTTCTAAACAGCAGTTCCCGATTGGCTGGCATTGTCTGTGCCAGCAATCCTTGGTCTCTCGGGCAGTCCTCAATTAGGTCCTCCTGCAGGAGATGCCTTTGCGGTTGCACAGCCCTGGTGTTTACACAAAGGTGGCCCTGCCGATCCTGCTACATTATCTCAAGTTTCTAATATGCACAGTGACTGCATATACACATGTCAAGCCTACATGGAAAGACATGTCATCATTATCTGTCATCTTCCAAGCTCTGTTTTTCTTTTCTCATCTGCAGATCGTATGCATCCTTTGTAGTCAGAAGAAGAAGGGAAAGTGCAAGGCCATAATGGTGTAACCTTTGGGGATCTCATAGCATGTTGTTTATATTGGAACCTTCACACTGTGCTCTTCAAGAGCTTCGTCAGATATACAGTAAGCTATTCTGAACCATAGTTATCACTAGTAAGTCAAAATGGAAATGGATTCGAGTGTAGTTAGGAGAGCAGAATGCTGTCCAGATGTTGAGGGGTGGGGCCTGCAGGTCCCAGCAGGCAGGGACATGAACTGAGATGAAATGAAAACTTAAGGGTTCTTCGGAAAGTTGACTGGATGGCGCATTGCTGGGGCAAACATGTGAAGGAATGTTTAGCTGAAGCAGACACTGGAGAGAAGATGCTCTGCTAAAGTGAGCGTGTGAAAGGACAGGAGAAGAAGGAGTCTTCGCTAACAACAGGCATGTATTCCTCCACCTTATATTGTGTAGTTGAACTGCATTTGTTGGGACTCCATAGAGAGAAACACATCAAAAAACTTCGGGTAGTGTTGTGCTGCAGTTTCTTGCCATATCTGCTGATTGGCAAAGTGATCTGAGACAGATAGAAGCACACACTGAGGCAAGACCCGTAGAGGACACCTGATGTTTGGAGGGTGCAAATAGGACTCAATGGACAGTCATGGAAGCTGGGCTTGGCTTGCTTATAGAGCTAGCTGTGTAGTGGGTCTTGCATCTTCGCTGATCTTCACTTCCATGAGAGGCACAGCTGAGAACCTCTCATGGTGTCCCTTCTGGTCCCTCCTGCTGACCGGAGCTGAGGCTGAGGCCTGGCTGTCTCTGCTAGGTAGTGCCACCACTGCTGATTCCTGTTTGCTGTCCTGACTCTCCCAAACTGGACTGCTAGTGTATCAGCAGAGTATTTATGAGTGGATCGAGCTGCTACTGCTGACCTGTGAACTGTCAATTTCCAGACAACCCAGATGGGAGTTATTGCACAGAACCTTTCTAAATGGGTCCAGTTCCCCCATATCCTTTCTTTTCCAGTACCTCTGGTGGGCGGTAGGCTAAAGGGGAGGTTAAAACATTTAAGAACCATCATTAAAAATAGGATTTGAAGAATTTGAAGTTACACTGAGAAGAGACAAGAATGAAACCTCTGTTCAGATCAAATTTGTTTACTTTGATCATTGCCACAGGGAATCTGATGCCGGGAAAGTTATTCCCAACAATTTCAAACATAGTATAATTTTTGGAAAAAAGTTTCCTGATGTAATACAATCTCTGGTGCACAAGGAAATATAATTCTATTGGAACTTGACTTAGCTTAYGTATCATTTCTTCCAAGAAAATAGGTTCTAGAGATAGGCAACCTATATTTAAGGAGCTAAGGAAGGGTCTTGTATGGTCTCAGTCATACAGATAACGTAGAGGTCATTTGGGTTATTAGTCAAATAACTCTGGGCCTAGTTGTAGGAACTTGGGAGCATCTGCAGTATAGATTATGTAAGGGTCCCCTTAACTGTTCGGTGTCTCTAGTTCTGGTTGTGGGAGCTTGGAGAACCCCTGACTATAAAGGTCATTTAGATTACTGGCACCTTTGGTCCTGGTTGTGAGAATTTGAAATGGTTTGGCCCAACTGATAACATAGAACAACAGGCTATTAATCACTTGCAATTCCCCACTTTCTGGATGGAAGAATAGGTTTTATATTTTTCCTATGGGAAAGACAATCCTGCATGCTTAATATTTCCTTGTTTCCTTGAGGTCTGTAGATGCAAGGACTTCTGTGCTGTGCTACTGACAAGATGGGGCAGCTATAGCAATTATAAAGGATCATAGTCAGAGGGAAAGAACCAGGAAGGATCATAGTCTAAAACTTAGGCTTCAACGTACTATTGCTGTAGGAAAAATTTCTTGATTTATTGTAAAAAAAATAATTGCCATTACATCATCAATCTTATTGGATAGAGAACAGTAATGAAGAAAAATGGCTGCCATTTCATCCAGATATAGTAAGAAACCTGGTCGAAAGATCAATGCAATTATAGGCAGGATTTCAAAACTGGATATTTCTTGTAGTTTTTTTTCCACCTTCGTTTTATCTGCAGGGCTTGTTCACTCTTTGAAGTTATCTAATTAGGATAGTCCCTCATGAGCTGACATCTTCTCCGTGATGGGATTTGGGAAAACATGTACTGACCTCTTAGCAAAATACTGTACAAAGCTCCATCCACAAGGTCGCTGAGCAGCCGCCCGGAGACTTGTAATGTGCAGATGTGCTTTGTTGGAAATGGAGCCTCAGACCAGCCTGAAGTCTGCCAGGTTTCCCTCTGCAGAAGCCAAAGTCACCAGAGCAGGCTAAGGTCAGCACTGTGAATCAGTGAAGTTATTCATAGCAGAAATCAGAGCTGATGTGCGGGTAAGGAATCCGCCGGCAGCAAGCTGCAAAACCAGACAGCCTGATGCTATTGATCTTTCTGATTTCCTGCTCCTGCTGTCAGACTCTCCTGTCTTCTGAGTAGAAAGCAGGAAAAGATCACCCCACAATGGATGAGTGTCTGCAGCTGGGCCCAGGAGGAAAGTGTCCAGATTAGAGCAGAAGCCATGTTTAAAACACTGAATCACGGTGCTTGTGGACATTAAGTGATCTAATGTATATGAAATCATTGAAAGAATTGCTGGGCACATGGTGGATGAAGTATGATAATTGCTTTTTTTTTGTCATGAGAAAAGTGATGGATTTTTTTCAAGGATCAGCGTGGAAAGATATGCTCTGCATCTTGGGGTATGAACAGAATTTGGTTGGGACCAATACACATACAGATTTTTGTCCTTGGCTTAGAGACTGACTTTGGCTACATAAAAAACGCATGTGGAAAGCTCGCTAAAAGAAAACATGAGACCCTGTCCTGAGTCATGGAGTAGGACTTTATGAGATGAATTATAAACATCTTCAAATTGTTTTGATGTGACTCTGGCTTGAGATCTCTGATGCCGGGGTCCACAGCACAAAACGCAGAGCTACAGAGGTCCCAGTCACGTTTGAAGTACTGAGTCCCGGTTTAGCAGAAGAGAATTCTATCGTATTATGCATGAGGATAAATGAAAAATGGTTGCTTGGACTGTTATATAAGGGATCTGACATGGAAAACCAGAGAAATTGGATTCTGCTAGCAGGTCGGAGAGGGACTCTGATTATCTATTTACTCTTGAGAAGGAAGAGTATAAATTTGGACATGTCTGAAGGACAGGGAGGAATGAAACCATGCTACTTTATTGCAAGTTCTTACAACTGAGAATTCATGGATGAGTCTTAATTCCTGCATCCTGACTGCAGTTCTAGATGCTCTAACCTAGTTGCTTTGAGGTAGCATGTGAGCTTGCATAGCAGGAAGAGATTCCCTGGGTGACTCAACACATAGCTGCGGTTGAGTCCCTCTGTTCAGGTCGATATGCTATTATTATAAGAAAACTGTTTTCTTTCCTTTTCCTTCTAAATTTCCATCTTCTTACTTCCAATTCTTTTCAGTTGTTGACTTTAAAACTATCATGTTCAGAAAGGGATTAGGTAAATGTTAGGGTAAGAGAAAGTCAACACTCTCATACAATTCAAGCCTATTATGCCATCTCTTCTGTGCATGTTCTGCCTTCTCTAGGTCGGGTGGGATGACCATGATTTCTTCAAAGTGAATGCTTTACATGTATGTTAGGCAGAACCCTTTCTCGTCACATCATGGTTTCTCCCTTTCTAACTGATTCATTTTCTTCTCTGCATTAATAACAATTGCCTCTTTACTCAGCCAGTGATGTTGATGAAGAATGTTCCTAACATTGCCCCAACCGCTCACTTTTCCTCCTCAGTCATTTAGATCAAACTTTTTAAAAGGAGCTAGTGCCCCCCCAAACATGGTATTTCCCCCTTTTAAAACCATCACATTTCCTCTCTAAAAATTTCCAATCACAGCCTGGGAACTATATAACTCTGCAGTAGAGCATTGACCTTGTACATACAAGTTCCTGGATTCGAGATGCACCAGCAAAAGAAAAAATGCAAGGAATTCAAGTCAAGCTTTGGATACATTCATTTCTCTGACATTGCTCTTGTCCTAACACAAGACAATGTCTAACTTCTGAAGCCAGCTGCAAACTCCCCCCCTTACTTTATTTGAAGTTGCATAATTTCTTTCTCTTCTTTAAATTTTATTTTTCTTAGCAGTATCCTTGGTCTCAGGTTTTATCCAACGCCATTGGCTACCCTTTCTCACTCTCTTTGAAGGGTCTTGGCTTTGCGGCTTAGTATTTGCCTGTCCTTTTTTTTTTTTTTTTTTTCCTCTCTAGACTTCCATGGCCTGGTGATCCAGCTCATGCTTAAAAAATAATACTATTTGCACGCTTCATGACTTAATCTCCTGCCCCAGTTTTTACTCTTATTTGTAGTGTCATTTATCCAACTTCTTAGATGGCATTTCAACTGGTGATTGTAATATGCGTTTCAGAATTCACTTTTCAAATATCATTTCCAACTCTGGATCTACTCACTTCTCTCTCCCTCCCTCCCTCCCTCCCTC
>BDUI01012129.1:9954-39275 GCA_002335545.1 Apodemus speciosus
AAAACACAGCTCACTGGCTTATCCATATCTGACCTTACACGGGCAATGCTGTGAGTTTTCTCCAACTCTCATACAAGGGTGTGGTCAGATGTAACATTTTGTTTCTATCTAATTTAAACAAAGTTGGGGGGTGGCATCTGTGAGAAAAGGCAATGAAAAACGAGGAATGTGAACTTTGCAGGTAAGACGGAGAACAAATCTGTGAATCAGAAGTTTTGCCTCTTTTCTTTGAATGTCTCACTCCACCACAATTCTACTCATGATCATCAGTGGAAAAGCTTCTCAGATATTGTCTTAGTCAGGGTTTCTATTCCTGCACAACYATCATGACCAAGAAGCAAGTTGTGAGGAAAAGGTTTATTCAGTTTACACTTTCCACATTGCTGTTCCTCACCAAAGGAAGTCAGGACTGAAACTCCAGCAGGTCAGGAAGCAGGAGCTGATGCAGAGGCCATGGAGGGATGTTTCTTACTGACTTGCTTCCCCTGGATTGCTCAGCTTGCTTTCTTATAGAACCCAAGACTACCAGCCCAGGGATGGCACCACACAAGGGCCCCCCCCCCCCTTGATCACTAATTGAGAAAATGCCCCACAGCTGGATCTCAAGGAAGCACTTTCCCAGCTGAAGCTCCTTTCTTTGTGATAACTTCAGCCTGTGTCAAGTTGAGACACAAAACCAGCCAACACACACACACACACACACACACACACACACACACACATCAATCAATGTGTATATATATTTGTTGCTGCCCAGATCAATGTCTATAATCTATAGACAAGCCATTCTGATTACTTTTCCACGAGACTGATCAAAACATACAGCAGTGGGCTCAGAATACTTTGAAAGTTGTTATCACTTTATAAAATGAAACATTTTCATRAATTTCACACTGCAGTGTTAGAGATAGTTTATTATATGACTATAATATTATCAACATCAGGCCTTCCAGAAGGCTCTGATGTACTGTACTGCTTTGGAAAATGAAGAACAGAGCAGAATCATAAACAACTTCTGCTTGTCTATAAAATATTGAGTGCAAGTAAAATTTTAATAAGTGGGATAAAAATATCTTAACTAAGAAAGGGATATTTACTGAAGAAAATCATTCTAGAGTATAATGGTCAATGTTTTAAAAATTGCTTACTCAAAAGTCTTACCTGACAGGTAAAGTTTATTTAAAAATTGAACTTTCTGAGTGAGAATATAGTTTAGTGGTAAGCTGCTAACCTAGAAAGCATGAGATTTAATCTCTAGAAACACRCATGCTATTATGAGCAAGTGCTTGCATGCACACAAATATATAAAATATGTCTAAATATATGTACAAATATATAAACCAAACCTTGCTACGTATGTAGTCAGTGATGACTTTATTCAGGGCAATATTTTTAAAATTTTTGTTTTATCAGTATATTTGCATTGGTGGTTAGTCTGATTATATGTCTGTTTGAGAGTACCAGACTCCCCAGAACTGGAATTACAGACAGTTTTGAGCTGCCATGTGGGTGCTGGGAATTGAACCTGGGTCCTCTGGAAAAGCAGCCAGTGCTCTTAAAGCATTGGGTTGTTTTCAGGGCATGCTTAATCAGTTATAATAGGAAGACTGAACAGAACTTACAATATTGGTTTCTCTTGTCTCGGGATGTAGTTAAAGAACTTGCCTAGTTCGTATGAGGCTCTGGGGTTGATCGTCAGCTTGACACAAAATTGGGAAACTACAGAGCAAGTTTGAGACCAAGAGGACCACATGACCCTGTCTAAAGACAAGGCTTGGGGAGGGTGGCAAGGTGACTGTGTGATAAAATTCTTGCCGTGTAACCCTGAACACAAGTCAATCCCTGAACCAACATCAAAGTGGAAGGAGGAACAGATTTCTAAGAATATCCTCTGACCTCTATCTAGCGTGTATTCACCTGTGCACATGCGCGCGTGCTGCACACACACACACACACACACACACACACACACACGTGCCCACATACATGCACACACACACATACACAAATTGGGGCACTCATGGCAACACTAGCAGCCATAACAAGAAGAAATTAAATACAACAGTAATTTATGATTTTCATTGTGTCTTGATAAGCATTGTACACAATACCTACCCATGTGTACTGGTGTTGTAGAGATAGGAGATGTGGTATTACAAATATCAAATGATTGTTACCGAGTTTTACAGACGTGAGAGAAGGTGAGACTCATGGGGCAGGGGTGACCCAATAGCCACAAAGTTAATCAAATCTTTCCACGTAGAAGTGAAAAAGGACCAGGCTTGATGACAATATCATGTGATCCCTGTTTAAAAGCTGGCCAGTGTAACACTCTAAAAAGTTAATGGGCTTGCACATGCTGTGTGCTCATACAACAGCAGACCTGTTGACAGATGCGCACCAGGCGTGCATCAAAATAGACAAGATTAAGAGGAGAGACAATCATAGATATGACGAGGTGTATACAAACAGATTAGGTGACATCAAAATAAATAAAATATTCTAAGTAAAATACTGTTTCTCAAAACCAGAATTGCTCCTGTTTTTCTATTCAAAACAAAGCTTTTAGTTTAAGAAAACTAATGAAGTTAACGACTATAAAGGGCAGGAAAGCCATTTAAGACTGCAGAAAGCTGAGGAATTAGCATTCAGGACACAATTCCCTGTCTCCAAAAGTTCTCTTAAGGCTTATTACAACTAAAAACTAGTCACATTTCTTTCTTTTTTATTTTCCTCAGAGACATTTTTAAAAAGCATACAGAAAAGTGAAAAGAATTTTATAATTAAAAACCCATATATCGGTTCTTCATATACTACGTATACTCTATCACATGTCGTTTACTTACACTACAACTCTATCCATGCTATTTTCAGAGGAAATTCTGAATTTATTGCGTTTCTCAAAGTTATCAGTTTGTGTAAAACTAACTGGGGTTCTATATTTAGTCTCTTGAGCTTTACCCCCAAAATATGCTAAATAAGAGACACAAGAATCATGACTTGTTGGTATGTGTATATATGTTGGGTGTGGGAGAGGAAAAGGGAGAGGGAGAGGGAGAGGGAGAAAGAATATTAACTCAGGTTTGGGCACACACAAGGCAAGCATTCGTCCCACTAAGACGCACCTTCACCCTTATTTACATACTGTATATCTACTGGCTAGACGCGACCCGAGGGGCGTGCCTGAGGAGTTGCGCATGTGCACTGCTTTCACAGAGGATGGCGGGTTTTCCCCGGCACTCATCTGGGGTGGTTCATAACTGTCTCTAACTCCAGCCCTCTGAGATTCCACAACCTCCTCCAGTCTCCTCAGACACCAGTGCTCATGTGTACATCCATACACAGACACACACGAATTAAGAATACTTATTTTTTTTAAAAAAAGATTTGGGGGGGGGGAATTGCTTCAGAAAAGAGCATTTGAACAACAAAGTAACCTGCTGATCTGATTCGCAGATGTAGTTGGGAACCTGCATGGAATTTTCAATGTGAACCAGTATCAATCGATGTTAAAAAAAAAAAAAGTAAGCAGTTTCATTAGTGTAAATACGTTTAAATTTTATTTATCAATAAATGGTAAGATTACTAGTGATTTTCTTCTCTAATGTTTCATTTTATAAACATGTCTCTCCTTCCGACAGTGTAAGACTTTGCAAAAGACCCTAACTCATAAGGAAAAAAAATCATTGAAGAAAGCCTATTATTGAAGTAACAGATAACATTTTGTGAATTAGCTGATGAAGGCATGCCTCATACTCTACAAATGAGAAATGCTGGGACATGTGTACATTTTTATTTGTATTTTAGAAAATATCATTTCCTCCATTTAAAACGGAGATGCAATGACTGCGTATAAAGGGTTTCTTTTTACTCAATATTTACTATTTTGAGTATTTAATTTATATTCCATTAACATTTAATCAATTAATTTAATTATTAATAAATTAATTTAGCTAATATTGAATTGCCTTGGTTGATGCTATAATGAACAAGCAGCATTTAAAAATGTTGATTCCCAACAGTTTATCACTCTGATTCGGGAAGAAGATACTTGCATATTTGGAAGAACTGAAATAAAGATTTCTTTTAAAGGACATAACAATGTCATGTAGAGTGCTTACTTTTACTAGAAAAAAGACAAAATGGATTAATTGTGAAATTTCACACTTGAAGATAGAAACGTCAATGTTGGAGCCAGCGAATAAGAGCTATTGTACCTGACCAGAAGATGAGCTCACAGTTCTTAAGAAGAATGCAAAGCTCATTTCAAACCTGCACAATGACTGTGTGGGTATGSGACTTCCGCCTTCCAGCTCTACGTAGCAAGCAAAGTTGCATATGTCAGATGAGCTGCACGGTCGTCATTCACAAAGTAGMAGATCCTTCAGTAATGCTTCAATACACCGTTACATGCAGTGGCTCTCAATCTTCCTAAGGTTTGTGGTGACCCCTAACCGTAAAATTATTTTCATTGCTACCTTGTAACAGTAATTTCGCTACTGTTTTTGAATTATAATGTAAACATCTGTATTGTTTAACAGTCTTAAACAAAGCCTGTAGAAAAATGAAAGGGGGGGGGTCATGACCCACAGGTTGAGAACCCTTTACATGGCTAACTAGTCTAAATAGAAAGACTGCAGCATGCCTCTTGAGTTTTGTGCTGAAACCCGATTCTTTGATGATTTATCCCATTTTATGTGAAGCTCTACCCTGTGATAGTTTTAAAAACAGTTTGAGGAGAACAGCTGCTATTTACATTTACGCTGACAGCCAGATCCTCCGTTCCCCTACTTCTGTTTACTGCTTTCAGTGGCTCGCAGAGTAACATTGTCACGGGATGTATAGTGATGCTACATCAAAGAAGTGGCAAGTGAAGACATTCTGATATGTAGTTAAAATGTGTGTATCACTGCACAAAAGCTTTGTGTGTGACAATCCGAGAATCAACAAATAATGGATCCGTCGATAAAAACGCACAGTCTTCAAAAACAAGAAAACCTATAAAATGCAATGCTTTCTAGCAGATGCCTTCGTGCCAACGGGCTTAAGAAAAACAAACATTAGTTAGGGTAGGAAAAGTGTATGGACAAGCTTCTCTGAGTTTGGATTGATTTGTGCAAATTACAATATATGTGTTTCTCTTACTCTAAGCAATGGGCAGTTATCAATGACATAAAGAGCATCCCAAGAAGGACCAAAAACATTTCCCCTTCTTTTCGTATAAGTGTCCATGGATGCCTTCCTTCTCCAAAGGATGGAATAAGGTGCTGTAGTTCTGAGAGGGTTTAAACTTTCTGTTTATTTCAATTTATTACATCACCCGGACATCAACCTTTTAAGTGCAAGCAGCAACATGCTAACTTAAAAACTAGATTAATTTTATTTCATGTCAAGANTAGAAAGACTGCAGCATGCCTCTTGAGTTTTGTGCTGAAACCCGATTCTTTGATGATTTATCCCATTTTATGTGAAGCTCTACCCTGTGATAGTTTTAAAAACAGTTTGAGGAGAACAGCTGCTATTTACATTTACGCTGACAGCCAGATCCTCCGTTCCCCTACTTCTGTTTACTGCTTTCAGTGGCTCGCAGAGTAACATTGTCACGGGATGTATAGTGATGCTACATCAAAGAAGTGGCAAGTGAAGACATTCTGATATGTAGTTAAAATGTGTGTATCACTGCACAAAAGCTTTGTGTGTGACAATCCGAGAATCAACAAATAATGGATCCGTCGATAAAAACGCACAGTCTTCAAAAACAAGAAAACCTATAAAATGCAATGCTTTCTAGCAGATGCCTTCGTGCCAACGGGCTTAAGAAAAACAAACATTAGTTAGGGTAGGAAAAGTGTATGGACAAGCTTCTCTGAGTTTGGATTGATTTGTGCAAATTACAATATATGTGTTTCTCTTACTCTAAGCAATGGGCAGTTATCAATGACATAAAGAGCATCCCAAGAAGGACCAAAAACATTTCCCCTTCTTTTCGTATAAGTGTCCATGGATGCCTTCCTTCTCCAAAGGATGGAATAAGGTGCTGTAGTTCTGAGAGGGTTTAAACTTTCTGTTTATTTCAATTTATTACATCACCCGGACATCAACCTTTTAAGTGCAAGCAGCAACATGCTAACTTAAAAACTAGATTAATTTTATTTCATGTCAAGAGCCTCTTAGTTGGAAGTCTACGCCGATGAGATTAATGCTTGCAAAAAAGGCTTTAGGGTGTATGTGTCAACTGGTAACCCACACCCATCTTTTAAATGTGAAACTGCAGAGTGACGATTCAATGTTT
The DNA here is from genome assembly GCA_002335545.1 of Apodemus speciosus. Lineage (NCBI taxonomy): Eukaryota > Metazoa > Chordata > Mammalia > Rodentia > Muridae > Apodemus > Apodemus speciosus. The sequence continues at coordinate 16,247 of BDUI01012129.1, forward strand.
TAGGTAACAAAGTATGAAATGATGGTGTTAAAAGGCAGGTACAAATGGATTCCAAAGCAAGGCAAGAACATCAGCATGCATCTTGCTCCTCATGTCTCTGGGGATTCAGTTTTGCATACATCGCAGCAAAAGTAAAGTTTGGGGAGGAAACATTAGAAAAAAATATTAAGTGGAAAGTTAATGGTGAAGTATTTTCTGATGAAAAGTTAATTGTTGTACTAAGATTTGGAATTTCAAAAGGAATGGGTCTAAATTTATTAGTTTCAAAGACTTATTTTCATTCTCTTGTACGCATGTGTGCCTTTGCGAGTGGGTGCCATGTGTTTCTGGGAGACAAGGAGGCCAGAGGAAGGCATGGGATTTCCTGCAGCTGGAGTTCCAGGCAGTTCTGGGGTGTTTGATATGAGTGTGGGAAACGGAGCTCTTGTCCTCTAGAGAAGGAGTACGTGCCTCCAACTGCACATCCACGTCTCCAGCTCCTGGAGTTACTTTTAAGTTAGAAGTAAATACACCTGATTTTTTAAATGTGAGTAGTTGTGAGGAATTTTTCCTTAAAATATTTGTACCCTCAGGAAAATGTACATTTTAGAACTAAATCTTGAACAATGATCTGTGTGGAATGGTGCTTTTGTCTTGTAAGCTCCTTAGAAAAATCTTTATCAGTTGTCATTGTAATATTACCTCAATATTAGATTTAATTTACTATTGTAACATCTAATGTCATTAAATAAAGGCAAAACATATATTTTAAGTACTGGCCACTTATCTGTGATTTCAATCTAATTTTTATGTGCTGAGAAAGAGCAGACTATTTCAAGGAGTATCTATCAGAAAATTTAACAAGATCCKAATCTTTACATCAATAAATTCCTCTCCTTCTTCTGAAGTACTAGTGGTTCAGCCTAAGCCATTCTGCGTTCTAATAAAGTATTCTAGCACCGAGTTCCATCCTCAGTCCTCTTTGCTTTTCCTTTGTGAGATAGGCTCCCACGGAATTGCCCAAGCTGGCCTTGAAGTCTTTCTATAACCAAGACAGGTCCTGAGCTTTGTCATTCTTCTGCCTCAGACTCTTAAGTGGCTGTGATCTGCAAGGCTCTGCAAATAAATTTTCTTACAATTTGAAATTACAATTAAATCCTAGAGCTGAAGCACCAAGCACACATGTCTACTATGTGTTCAAGCTTTTTCTGAAAGGAATGTGGTCTACAGCACAACCTCACTGGCATAGCTACATGTCTCATAATCTGACAGTTTCCCAAGGTAAACAATGATTTTTCTCAAATATCCACATTGTGTGTCCCAAAGCAATGTTCTGCACCTTCTTCAATGCCCCGTAATTATCAGAATACCTGACCTATGACAATCCATCATTCAAATATTTTATTAGTTAATCGCAGCAGTCTTATGAGGTATTCCAACAAAAAGAGCACAAGAGACAAACAAGAGAAACTTGCTAGAAACATTGACTACATACTACGAACTAACAGAAATAAGAGTTTATCATTATGTCAGTGGGGATATTTAATAAAACTAGTACACTTGAAGACATAGTTTCTGAAACCTTGCTATACTTCTAAGTCATATTTTTTATTAAAAAAAGGAAAAAAGCCCCAAAGCACTAGATTTCACAAATATTGGTTAATCTCTGGTATTATGGCTTGATCTTTTTGCAAAAGCTCCTGAAGTATTTCTCTTCAGCTGTGGTTGAAAATCTCTCTCCTCGGGCTGGAGAGATGTCTCAGCCATTAAGAGCACTGACTGCTCTTCCAGAAGTCTTGAATTCAATCCCAGCAACCACACGGTGGCTCACCACCATCCGTAATGGGATATGATGCCCTCTTCTGGTGTGTCTAAAGACAGGGACAGTGTACCCACATACATAAATAAACAAATATTCAAAAACAAACAAAACAAAAATCTTTCCCCTAAGAGGAAGAGAAAGCATTATGCAGATGGACTACGCTCGTTCTCCCATAGAACGGGTCTGTGGGTTACATCAGAAGACTTACTAACAAATTATGAATTCTATCTGGCTATATGTTCACAAGGGACTGACATATTTGGCTACTATAATATCAATTCTGTAAAGAAGCAAGGAAATGTAGTAATAGGAACAAAAATAGCACAAGGGAAACAAAGACATCATTCTAGTCAGAAAGTATTAAGAAATGTAATTGGAAGACGTAGCTTGTTTTTCAAATTAGTAGGGAGATGATGGATTTTCAATAAAAGGTGTTGCGACAACTGGGTGGCCATCTGGAAAGAATTAAAGTTGGATCTATACCACAGATCCAACAACAAAGCAAATCCCAGATGGATCAAAGGTCTAAGTATAAAAAGTAAAACCACCAAGTAATTTTTAAAAACATAAGACGATGCTTTTGTGATTTTTGAAACTAGAGGGCACTTTTTAATGTACTAAAGCCAAAACTGATATTTCAAAAATTACATGAGAAATATGATCATGCCATTGGTCATGCCAAATGCCTGATCATGGTTAGAAGAAAAGAGGATAGTGGGATAGGGAATGTGGAGATATATATATATATATATATATATATATATATATATATATATATATATATATACATATGCCTGAAATTACCAGAAATAATTAATTTTAAAGAAGGGTATAAACAACCAAAAAAAGCCCTGTAACAGTGAATAAATGAAATCTGGAAAGTGGGCTATAAGGAAGTTTACAGCAATCACCTTTGCTATATTTTAAAAATACGGGAAAGTTGCCCTATATACTGACTGTAAAACGTTGGTGTATAGAAAGTATACAGCTCATAAGTCTATGCCTGTATTGAGCCTAAATTTTAAGAGAGAGATCTTTTTCAATCCAGCAAATCAGCAAACACTAAAACGTTGAGCTGACATCTTTTATGTAAAAGCACAGGGAGGCACTACCATGTAAACATTTTACCCACGTTTATAACAGTGACTGAGAATAAGCTGCTTATAGTTTATCAAAACCGCAGGTGCATTATCCTTTGACTCTGAAACATCGTTGCTGAGAATCTCTCATAAATGTCCCTGGGTGTCTGTAGAAGCACACAAACAGGAGCCTATTCATTGTAGCACTAGTTAATGCTCAAAACTAAAAATGCTTTAGACGTTTTAAGTAGAAAACTCATTAAATTGTAGTGTGTGTGTGTGTGTGTGTGTGTTCCTAAATACATAAGCACAACAAGCTTAATCTATATAATGTTACTTGTCTGCAAAAACAATTAATGAAAAATCATGCCATGGGTTTGAAAGGCATCAAGAAGACGTACATGGGAGGGATTGGAAGGCACGAAGGGAGGAGGGGAAATGCTGCAGGTATATTGTAAACTCAAAAATTAAAAAAAAATTAAAAATTAAATTGTAATGTGTTCACTCAATGTTCTGTCACCAATGGTTAAAGGAACCAATAACTCATATCTATTAGGAAAAAGAATAGCCATTAAGGCTAAGTACTAAAACAAAAAGCACAACTTCATGTCGTAGAATACCATAATTTTGTCTAAAAATGAAGTAAATACGTACATGCTTATATCCTTGGAATGAAGCAGAGGGACAAATTGTGTTTGTTTTCTTCTCTGAAAGGAAGTGGCTGCCTTGAAACAGAGTGTATACTCCCTTGTAACATTTGGATTTTATATCATGTGCATATGTTGTCTATTTTAAAGTATATTAAGTAAGGAGTGAAATCCTGTTCTTAGAAAGATTTCATTTTGAACTCAATGAGTTTCATTATTATTGAGTTTAGACAATTATAAGATTCTGATATTTCAAGATAATCTATGATTTGATTAAAGACCTATGACTTTTGATAAATGTAAGGAATAGGAAATAATCAGAAATTAAGTGTTTGAAGAGCGCATTATCAGAGATACAGCCTTTGAAAGGCAGAATTTTCAAAATGAGGAAAGAAAAACGCTAGAAAACATTGCTGTGATGGTTTGTATATGCTTGGCCCATGAGTGGCACTATTAGAAGGTGTGGCCCTATTGGAGTGGGTGTGTCAGTGTGGATGTGGACTATAAGACCCTCACCCTAGCTGCCTAGAAGYTGGTCTTCCACTAGCAGCCTTCAGATGAAGATGCAGAACTCTCAGCTCCTCYTGCAYCAGGTCTGCCTGGATGCTGCCATGCTCTTGACCTTGACTGAACCTCTGAATCTGTAATCCTGCCCCAATTAAATGTTGTCCTTATAAGAGCTGCCTTGGTCATGGTGTCTGTTCACAGCAGGAAAACCCTAACTAAGACAATTGTAAAGATGTAAATTTTCCAGTAGTCTCAGTATTTACAAGAGTGATAATGACCAATGGACCAAAGACTGAGGCCAAGAGCTTTACACACACACTAACATTCTCTGTAAGAAGAGGAGATCAAGGACCCCTTGCACAAGTTTCAAGCACAGATGAAATTGTATAACAATTTCTCCTCATCCTCACCACAAAACTGATAAAATATTGAAATGAATTGGAGTAAAAAGAGAAACCAGGAGAGGAGCAGGTAAAGAGACATTTAAAGATATAATTTCCAAGGGATGTCCATGTTCCCATCATATCCTATGGATGGACAAGTTTCCTGAGACCAATTAGTGAATCAGAAGAAAAAGTCCTGAGATATTACAAAACAATATTTAATTGTTACCTAATTACCAGTTATTAGAGTCTCCTTTTTAGGATTGCTCTTGTGCTAGGAACAAATGTATCTGTAATTCTCATTGGCCTGGAAAAAAAACAATGCCAAGAAAGGCCCTGCAAGGAATGAGTGACTAACCTAAGTTCTGTTATAATTAAATACATTGAGGTCAATTCCACCGTTGGCTTTGAAATGCAAAATTATGCCCCCAAAGACAAGGTAGTGCCAGATACTCTATGTGCAAAAGGGAAAACTAGGGTCCCTTACTTACTGTTCTTCCTGGTGGTTGTGTAACTAAAGTGAGCATCAATCAGAGCTATCACAGCCTCACTTTCTCCACCACATGAAGATTTTCGAATGAAGGTGACCACAGGTATCACAGGGTGAGAATAATGGGGATGCTGTCCAGCAGATGGTTACCCTTTTAGGCATACACATACGCGTTGGTCATTCAAGGCTTCCCTTTTAGCTTTGTTTATCAAAATAAGCCCACATTGTCCATGCCTGTGTGATGATCACTCTTAGGTATACGATCAGTGCTGAGCATGGATTGAACAAGTGTCATCACTAATACACAGGCACAATGATTCTAGAGGGTTTATTTTTCTTTCTCAAAGTCACAAGGAGTGGGGTAATAGTTCTCTCTAAAATAAAACATCATAGACAAGAACACCTAGTGACTTCCATGGCCAGCTCTCTTGCCTAAAGGAAAGCATTTTCTGCTGTGTAACTTATGTTTCCTTCATTAGTGGAAATGTGGTCACATAGGCTCAGGATCAAAGACAGAGTAGACAAGATACCGATGATGAGTTGCTTCTATTAAGCTGGGGCAATGCCTCAGTTGATACAGGGATCACCGTGGGAGAGAACAGAGTTTGGATGGCCAGAACGGAAATAAAGGCACATAGTGCACCACATGTCTGTAATACCTCTGTTCCTGTGGCAAGAAGGGAGGTGGAAACAGGAGAATGTTTAGAAGTTCATTAACCAGGTTGCAAACAAGCTGGAGCATGAGGACCATCATGAGGTTATTCTCTGAACTCTGTATATGTGCACACACACACACACACACACACACACACAGAGGCATGTACAAGCACTCATACAAAACACACATGCAAGCACACACACAACAAACACACTAACATGCATTTTTCACTTATTTTAAAGATACAGTTTTATTACATTTTGAGTGGAAGAGTTTTGTAAACTTCATCAGTAACTCTAAATAATGCTATTGATTACTACAAATTTGAAATCAACCTTAATGCTATTCTCACTTAAGGGAATTAAGTGGCAGAGGATTTACCAAGTTTTTTTATGAGCTTATAATTAGTGATGGGTAAGAGAGAGGCAGAAATGCCTGCTTACAGTTCACAGGAACAGCAAGGTGCTGTGAAGGCAAACATGGACTGCAGCCTCTATCTTGTTCTTTCTTTCAAGTTAAGAATCGAGTTTATGGCAGAGTTCACCATGCCATAAAATCAAGTCAAAATGGAAAACAGACTTTGGGTTTGCAAAGCTGAAGAACTGGACCCGTATCCCTGTGGTCTACAACTGTATGATCCTGTACTGAACAGTTAATCTCTTAGCTTTAGTTTTCTTGACTGGGCTGCTCATCATGCTCATGGGGTTGATGGCAATGTGGTGGATCTTCATCAAGACCTTCTGAGCAAGATGCTGCCACTGCTGCTGCTTCATCCTAAGAACCCTTATGATAACTGATGTGCCTCCATGTAGTAGGTGATAGGTAGGTGTGAATTCACACTGGCTTCTTCATCCCCAGAAGCCACACTTTTAACACTCTCTGAGGTGTAGGAGAACTAGAGTGTAATATTTCAGTCTAACGGATGCTGACATCATTAATTATACAAAAGCCATACAATATGATGTGGAATAAATATGCTGTTTCACTATCAAAATCTTGTCTGTCCTTTGAGAATATATTTCTAGTAAAGAAATTTATCACATTTAAGTTTGTGTGTGTGTGTGTGTGTGTGTGTGTGTGTGTGTGTGTGTGAGTGGGCAGGGGAAATGTGTGCTGCAGCATACTTCTGAAAGCCAGGGAACTTAGTCATGAGTCTCAATGACAGGCAATTCTGTCTACCATATTACCCACCCTTGGTCAGAGAGAGAGAGAGAGAGAGAGAGAGAGAGAGAGAGAGAGAGAGAGAGAGAGAGAGAGAGAGAGAGAGAGAGAGAGAGAGAGGAGTTTTAAAAACACAGCTCAAGCTTAACCAAGTGATGGATACAAATTTAGGAGTAATAAACTGAAGACAGGATAAGACAGTGGGTCCCATTTCTTTTCTCTTTTCAGGATTTATTAAAAGACTCTTAGGAAGGCTGGGGAGATGACTCAGTGGTTAAAAGCACCACTTCCAAAGATCCTCAGTTCAAATCCCAGCACCCATATGATGACTCTCAACCATCCGTAAGGAGATCTAACACCCTCTTCTGGTGTATCTGAAGACAGCTACAGTGTACTTACTAAATAAATTTAAAATAATTAAAAAATAAAAGACTCTTTATTTTTTAAAATTATAGACAAGAGAACTGTGGTTTCTTGGTCCCTGATGAGACTCTGATAGAGAGGAAGATTACTAATGAGGAATGTGTCAGACTGTGGCCAGGACAAAACAAGATGCCATTGTGTTAAGTTGCTAACCACCAAGGAAGAATATGAGGTGTAACAACTAGAATTCCCCTAGTTATCTTAGACACTGTGGTCTTTTGTTCATAAATAAGGAAAATGGAGCCTAGCCAGGTAAATGAACCATCCTAATTTTAATTCCAGTTTTAATAATGAGATTATTCTTAGAAGGTCAAGGAGTTAATGCTAAACGTTAACAGGTTTTACAGGTGGAACACTAGGTTGGAAACAGTGCAGGTCCGGAAATTTACAGATTTGAAGCTAAAGAAGGCAGCAACAGTAACACGTGGTTCCATCTAACAGAGACTGAAGGGGAGTCATGAACAGTCTTTGGAAATAAAACTTTTTTTTCTGAGACTCCATACTGTTGATAGAAGGGGGCAGGCAGAAAGATGAGGAGGAGGAAGGARAAGAGGGAAAAGGAGGACTTGACCTCCTTAACCACTGCTCTTCTAGGCATTTATATCAACAACTTGAACCAGTGGTGTTTCAGAACCCCAGCAGTTGCCCGACAAAGCTATGTGAGGCTTTGCAGAAGCAGCAAGACTGATCCATAAAGCCTTCCACTCAGGTGAACAGAGCTTCCCTCCCACGCTAAATGATGGTGAGTGTAGGAAACGGTAGGTAAGAAGAAAGTGATGGGCAGCAGTGACTCCATCACCACCTCCTTCAGTGCTCTTCAACAACCAGCCCTGCAAAGGCTGATGGTCAAATCCAGGTCACTAAGATGTATGCCTGAGCAATGTAGAAAATCTGGACGATAAAGGACAGATGTGAATGAAAAATAGTGGAGAAATGGTGTAATCTTTTCCACAAAATTACAGGTTGGAAAGAAAACAGAGGGGCTGAAGAGATGGGTCAACAGTTGAGAGAAATGGCTGCTCTTCCAGAGAGCCCAAGTTTGATCCTTAGCACTCTCGGCTTTATGACCTTCTGTAACTCCCTTGCCAAGGGATGCAGTGTCCTCTTATAATCTCACCAGGTACCAAAACACACACACACACACACACACACACACACACACACACACACACACACACACANACACACACACACACACACACACACACAGTACATACGAATACATTCAGGCAAGACACTCAAATGCATCAAGTAAAAATAAATTTTAAAATTAAAAAGAGAAAGTGAGTAGACAATTTTAAGATAAGAAAATAGCTTGAGAATTTCTGAGAGGGGAATGAGCTACAGTCTGTCATTTATGTGATTCTCAAACCTGTAGTATCACATTATCACATCTAGTTCTTTTCTCTTTTTTTTTCCGATACAGGGTTTCTCTGAATACTTCGGGCTGTCCTGGAACTCACTCTGTAGACCAGGCTGGCCTTGAACCCAGAAATCCACCTGCCTCTTCCTCCCAAGTGCTGGGATTAAAGGCATGTGCCACCACTGCCTGGCTGAACATCTCTAACGTGAAATTTTAAACACAAAATAATTCAGAACTCCAAAGTTTTTGGACCACTTCGGAGTCTAGATTTATGGTCACCCTTTAAAAGAAACCTTGATTAAATTGATTAACCACAGCTGCCAAAGTCTTGTTGCTGTGGTTGCTGTTGCTATTACTGTTAAGGCGTGGAGCAAAGTTAACTCCTACAAGGCTGAGCTGGCTGATGGATACCTATAATCTAATCATTCAGGAGGTTGAAGCAGGAGGATTGATGTTTCCAGCTAATGTTTCCTATACCATGAACCTTGCCTTAAAACACTGAACCAAACAAAAGCAAAACCAGCTAATGAATCAAAAGCAAAGACAATTATTGATAACGAAGTTAACAAAGCTATTTTTGTCAAGACCAATGTTAAGAATGCAGTCAATATACTTTCCCTTAAGTTTTGTTTTGTTTCTTTGTTTTCTTAAAAGTTATTTTGCTCAGTAACCAAAGGTTTACTAGAATTAACTACGTAGTTCAGGCTGCTCTCCTACCAGTCTCTCCTATGCTAGTTACTATTATGTGCTCCATGTCTGTCTGGCTCAGATCATAGAAATTCCTAATGTTACACCAATAGGTGCTTCACAGTTATAGTATGGGAAAAGTCAGTTGATAACTTATTTCCATTCCCCACGCCCCATAGCATCTACACAGACACTAACTGATGCACCGAAAGTCTCACAGATGTGTTCTTAGAACACTTTTCAAGGAAAGGAAGCCACCCACCATCTATCCTTAAAACAATAGTATTCTAGATTTTTTTTTTTAAAAAAAGAGCTTTCCTCTGGCATTCAAAACCCCAGGAAGCTGCTCCTTAGAAAAAGACTTTACAAAAATGTACAGTTTAGTCCATTCAGAAGACACAAAGGGGAAAATATGAGAGAAACAACAACCCTTGGGAGTATGTTTCCAACTCCCTCTATGTAGTACTTCCTAATTTCAAACTCTGCCCAACTCAGTTTACCCTCTCAGAGTCAAGAATTTCAATGTGCTTTAAGATTATCTACAAGTTTCTGGGGATGGTGGTCCACACCTTTAATGCCAGTATTTGGGATTCAGAAGCAGACAGTTCTCCAAGTTCCAAATCAGCTAGAGCTACATAGTGAGGCCCTGTCAAAATGTCTACAGTGTTTAATACAATTGGCTTTCAGGCCCAATAACGTTATCGGCCACCTAAGGTTGTTTATCCCACGGATCTTGTACCAGGTTGCAATGCGTTAAGCTAACAATGAGATGAAAAGACTGTGGCTAGGGTTTTTGCTGCTGTTGTCCGAGAAATACTTGGAGAAGTATCACACATCTCCCACTGCTTTATTTTGTCTTCCTTGTGATTGCCAAGATCAGGAAGGCAATTGATTGGTCCCACGAAGTAGCTATGTTTTCTACTGAGGCAAATTTAACCATTGTAAAAATTAATCAGGAAATTTTCCTATCATTAACTATCACCCTTAACAGACCTGCTGTAAAACAGTAAAATTAACCAAGGCTTGTAGCACTGTAACCAGGATTTCAGTATTTCCCCGAGTAGCGTTAAAGTCATACCTTCAACTAAAGAAGTGAGCAGGGTGACATTGGCTGCTTTCCGTCGTCCAGCCGGCAAGTTTAGGCCAAGTCTATCCAGTTTCTCTCTCAGGCAACGACCACCATTCTTGGATTTTGCTCTGTCCATAATCAAATAAAGATCAAGTTTGGTTAGATAACACTTAGGAGAAATTGTGAGAGGGCTTGACCTCTTGGGGGATACCACACTCAATAGAAGATAAAAAAAGATGGAGTGATACCAGCTCAGTTACCAGAGACAAGGTGGCAGGACACGGGGTACTGGCTTACCTCCTCAGAATGCCTCCCAGAAGTGAAGCATTGAGGCACTCGGGTGGTGAGAGACGCCTCTTTACCTCAGCAATGGTCACCTTGTATTTGGAAGTAGAACTGAGAAGAGACAAGCGACCAGGAACTGAGCAAAACAAGTCTGTGGGATTGACCACACAGGTGCCACCTTGGGAGGGAAAAAATGTATATGTTAGTAAGAGTGAAGGAGTACAGCTCTCTGAGAAGCAGGCCATATCAAGAGATGTGTGGCAACAGTTGTGTTTATCCACCACTTACATCAAGCTACTCAGAAGATATCCCTCCGAGTACTAATTAGGATTTTTTGTATCACACAGAAAACGAATCTATGTGTACCAATGTCATTCCAGACACAATCAGCACCTTCTGGAACATAGGTCTCGTCTATAGTGTTAATTCTAACATTATCACATCAAGGAACGCATCTGTACATTAATGCTCCCAAATTGAGACATAACCTCAGAAAAGTGGTTGCTGTTGGTTCACGGTTACATGTGCTCGTGCACATATGCAGAAGAGACAGAAACCTGTGACGTATGCTTTTCTTTTCCCAAAATGTTGATAAATTGCCTACCTTCACCAGCTTTTATGTACACTAACAAAAATCACCTGCTCATCGCCAGAAATGCGGATGACGATCCTGTCAAATCTGGGCAGCATACTTCCATCTGCACTGTGAACCCAGGTATCAAACACAGGATAAGGTCTAGTGTTAGCTAGTTACCTGTGTTAAATGGGACTAATGTGCTTGTGATGGCTGCTTCACCACTGCCTCGAGGCTGCAGGGCATCTGTAACTACTAAGAGAAGCGTCACCAGAGCATTTTGCCATGCTAGAGTTACTGGAGTAGGAGATCTCTATCTCCAAGTTTGTCAGAGCCTCTTGAGTCTTACCTTCCCATAGAAACAGCATACTCCATTCCCTAACCTAAGGCCGCTCCCACTGACAAAAACACACTTGGAGACTCAAAGAAGACTGATCATAGTTTTGTAATGCCCATTTCCTAACTTGGGCTTATGATCTTAGCATGTAAGGTTACCTTCTTATGCTTCAAGACATCTGAGGGGACAGTTTTTAGGGTTCATCGCCAAATTCACATTCCAAACGGGGTTTCCCCGTTTCTTTTTCTTTTCTTTTCTGTTGTTCTGGTTGTGTGTCTGGTTGGTTTTATTTGGTGAGGTTTTCTTCTGAGAGAAGGTTTCTCTATGTAGTGCTCTCGTCCAGGTTAGCCTTGATCTGCCTGCCCCTGCCTCCCAAGTGCTGGGATTAAAGGTGTGAACCACTACCTCCTTGGTCTTTTTTTTTTTTTTTAAGAAAAAAAAAGATTTTCTGATTTTCTGCAATGTGTTCTGAGGAGGCAAGATGAGGGTGTCAGATGCTGTGGAGCGGGAGTCACAGGCAATTGTGAGCTGCTTGCTGTGGGTGCTGGGAAGGAATCCAGGTCCTAGGTGAGAGTGTGAAGCCACTTCTCTATCCCTTCAAATGTCTTTCTTTTCTGAGCATGCATTTTTTTTAATTTTCTCACATTAGTTGTAGGTAAGCTTATGTTATTCGCTCAGAGACTGCACTATGAAGGGAAAGGAAGTGAGGAATAAGCAATTAGAGAAGGGGAAATGCAGATGAGGGTTGTCCAGAATACATTTCCTAAGAGTGAGAAACTTGTACCAAGTGTGGGACCTTAGATCCCATCTTGGTTCCTGATCTGCCATCTATATTTCAAAGAAAGCCAAGTGGTGCTCATAACCATTAGAGTCTGAGAAGTACTGGAATAGAATATGGCCCTATAATCTTCTACCGATAAATACAGAGAAGCAGTTACCGCACGGAACCTCTTTCTGATTGTCAGTTTCAGGGGCGTCCCCTGGATATGTCACCTAAGAAAACCTGGGAGAACAGGAAAATATGTAAAAGGATCCCTACCTGGAAGAAAGAATGTTAAAATATTTCCATCCCTGTGATGTTTAGAATTCTTCCTAGCTGTTTTATAAGGACCCATGTCCTTGCTCTCTTTTTCTAATATTTTTTTTCTTTGACAGTTGCATCCACATTCATAATGCATTTTAGTCATTTCCCCCCATTACCTTCCCTCCTCCTCTCTTTCTCCCTTCCCTACTCTCTCTGTGTTACCCTTTCAATTTAATATTTAATTGTGGTTGCTTACATGAGCCAAGAGAGGATGTGATTTAGCAGAGTATGGGCAAGGGGTTCATGAGTAACTATTGTCTACTAATGGGTGCTGGGGATAGATTATGGTCCTTTCAGTAGTATAGCCACTGAGAAGTTGCCTGTGTGCCAACAAATAACTTCTTACCTACGTTCTCTTTGAAATTGCCAGTAGTCAAAAGTCTTCCTCCCTTAATGATTTTGAACTAGTTTATAAGCCCTAGTGTTTCACTGATATAAAAGAGAGGAAGATACGATGTCATGGCATCCTTGGTTAAATCTTCTGTCCATTCCAACAAATTCCTCATGCCATTTTCTGGAAACAAGCTCTGGGGTTTAATGGCTCAGAGGTCCAGTAGCATTGTAAAACTAAAGACCATGTCTTAGAGTCAAAAATTTTAAACTATCTCTGTTAACAGCTATAAATGTGCAAACTTACTAATTCTTCCCCACTTTGGATTTCTACAGGGTTTCAAAAGTAATAGTAATAGCAAAAATGCTCGTTAAATTTCACAGATTCTTACCTAGCCACTTATTCACTTTCATTAATTATTGTACGTTGTTCTTATAAATACAAAGTGTCTTTAAAAAGAAATGAGAGTCACCTCTCAGAAGTTGAATGAACAAAAGGCTCGTAAAATTAACTTAAGGTAATTTCAATAAAAAATAAATGTGAATATACAGCATCCATCTACTCTTTTCCTAAAAAAGGGCTTCTACCTCCTCCAGGCACCGTGAATCAGAAGCAGACATATGTCCTAACACCAAGCATCTCTCCTTGTACAACAGCCAGTATTTGGAAAGAGGAATCTTAAATAATTGGTCTTAAGTGTCTAAGCACTTTTTTTGGTTTGTTTTCCTGCTAGGAACATGCGGGGCCACACAATTTTAGACTTTTCCTATACTTAGGAATCTGTTGGTTAGAAACCAACTCTAGAGAGAAAAAAGTGGTTACACATTTTTAAAAATGAGTTAAATCTACTTTGGCCTGCGTTCAGAATCTATCACCCTTTGGCTTGGTTAAATGCAAGTATTCATTCCCAGCACATTCTCTGGGTAAGCTACCTAGCCATCTGTGAACTCTACAGACCCTGAGTGTTTTTGCACCTCCATCCATGTTGGGCTTCCGGTTTATGCTAAAATAGACATGTATTAGGTAAGTTACACAGGCTGCGTATTAAGAATATGCTTTATGCACACACAAATTGCCTCAAGGATTTATTTTGTATTCAGCATTATCCATCAACTCTAGACTTTTATTTTTTTATGTCACGGAATCTTTAAAGGGAATTTCTGTTGCTTTGATACGTGGCATCGTTGCAGCCTTGGGGAACTCTCTTATTCTGGCTAAAGATTGGGCAACTTGTAGAGTTTACATCAACTTGGGGAACCTGAGATCTTTCTTCCCAGTAGGTTATTTTTCAGGAGAGCAGACAAAAAAAAAATAAAGTCATGATAACCAGGGTGTTGTATTTGTAAGGGAAATAGTAATGTGGTAGAACCTAGCCAAGGGAACTGAGACCAATGGAGTTCATGAGAAAACAGGACAGTCGGAAGTGGATCTCACCAAGCCATTAACAATAGTCATTCTGGGTCCCCCTCCAACCCCCCCCCCCAAGGTCATCCTGGTGCCTCTGAGGGCTCCCTCAGCTCTTACAGATATTGGGAAATACTGATTCTCTGTTCAGCATTCTAGCTGGGGATGACTTTGTTGACAGAGCCAGATAGATTATGCAGAACTTCTCAGGAGTTCTCGTCCATCCTCCCCATAGAGAAGCAAAGTAAATAAAGAAGCGATGTTTTTACAGAGGCCAGTGCTTGAAAATTTGGAGAGACTTGTTTCTTAGGAATCTGTAAATTCTAATGAGTAACTACATAAGCAGTCGACAATTATCTCAAGAACACTTGCCTAGGACCTCCTTTCAAATAAATAAATAAATAAATAAATAAATAAATAAATAAATAAATAAATAAATAGTAAATAAACGAGTTCTGTCAAAGTAACAGAAAGAAGTTAGCCAAACCAAAATTCTGAGCACACCTGGCACAGAAGAACACAGGTTTAAACTGTCCTTCATACTCTGAAAGATCCTGAACAGCATGAAGAAGGCTGGAGTTGCATTTCTCTTGGTTAGCCTGGGGGATCTGTCCTGCCTTAAGACCATAGGTTGGTGGGGAAAAAAAACCCAGTGGTGACAAGGATGAACTTGGCCTACTAGCTTGGAGAGCACCCCTTTCTTCCTTAATCCCTTAATCCATATCTTTGAAAAGGGAAGGTGTTCACACCTGTTCTGCTTCCCTCTCTAGCTGATGAGGTGTCACAGAAAGTGAACAGGTGCATACTCAGTGGCCTGAGTAATGGTACCCGTTATCAGCTCTGTGGTAAACAGCTGCCACATCACAGGATCAGTGTAGTTTGTACCACAAACCTCATGGGAAGGTAAGCGCTATAAACCTCTTCTCATCCCAGACTTGCAGAGCAGAGCAAAAAGCAGTGGTTATCTCCAAGAAGTTTCCAGCCCACCGCCATCCCTAAGAACACACCCAGCTGTGCCCCAGGCTCCCTGGAGACTCTGAAGATGTGAGCAATACTTCCTAGCCTGCTTCAGTTCCCAAGGCCTCAGCTCGCAGCTCCCAAAGTCATAGCACCTCAGCACCGCCCACTCTGCCGAACGAACGTTGGTGTTGACATAATTAGACCAAATCTTAGGAGCTGAAATAAATGTTCTGTTCGCCTTACAGCCAAACAGATGTTTACAATTCAAATGAAAGAAATACAAACGGTAGGGACTTTTTTCCTCCCCTTCTTCATCTCCAGTGATAGCTCTTTTTTTTTTCCTTGACACATTAAAAATGTGTAAGCAGTTACAAGAGTTTCCTGTCCCTGTTTGTTTTGCAGTTTCATTTCCGCCAGGCACTCTTGTCCAATAGGTGGGGGTAGGGTTTTCCAAACCCTCTAGCCTTTCTCCCTTTACCAACTCTCTACCCCTGCCCGTAGGAAGCCCCTCCCCCATGGCAGCAGATATTAATTTTATTCAAACAGCAAAGAGGTGGGGACTTAGCTCCCATCACGCAGGCCTTTGAGGGTGTGTTAGCAGTGAAATGTGCGGTTCCCAAGGAAGACTGAGCAATTACAGGTGTTACTACATCAAATAACTGTAGCTTATTTCCGGAGCCAGTGCTACATTCCAGCAAAACAAAAGAAAGGCAACTGGGTACCAGATAGATCCGCTGCTATCTCATAGTGTGTCCTGGTGTGTGCATAGGGATTCAGGGATTCATTAGGAGTCCCCAGAGCATGAAGTACTTTGGGTCCTGGTGATTTTCCTGAGCAGGACAGAAAGAGGGGGCGGGGAGGGGATGGAGGAAGAGGAAGAGGAGGAGGAGGAGGAGGAGGAGGAGGAGGAGGAGGAGGAGGAGGAGGAGGAGGAGGAGGAGGAGGAGGAGGTACCAAAGTACCTTTTGTCTTCGTGAAAAATAACTAGCCTACAAACCAACCTTGCTTCAACCTTGGTGCATGCGTTTTTTGGAGGTTGTGGAAAAGAGATTGAATTTAAGTACGTGCATTTTAGCATTAAGGAAGTGCATGAAATTTCCAGTGTGTCATCTGCTCTATTTTCACTCGAAAGGGTTGAAGAACCAAAGAGATGGATAAGTTTGAGCCAGCGTAACTCCAAAGATGATTCAGGGTACCCGCTCACTGATGGGATATTGGCAAAGGAAAGGAGAGAGTAAGCTACCTTCGGTTTTGCTCCTTCCAAAAGCTGCTAGAAAGAGTGACCCCAAGGCCCAACCAAAGACCCAGGGGAGTACTAATAAACCAAAGCAAGGAGTCTGCGAGGAGGAGCAAGCCAATCGCCTTGAGGGGCACAGGAAACACACACACACACACACACACACACACACACACACACACAAAACAACACAAGAAGTGTCATTTCTGTCCTATCCATTATTTGTAGAAAGGGCGGCTGAAGCTAAAGCTGCCTTTTGAAACAGAATTAAATCAGATCGTGACACTGTTTGCAGGGCAGTATAGCCGCCTCAGTCCTGGCTAGCCACTCACCTCAGCGATCTGATACACTCCAGCTCCCTTAAAACGTGCAGAGTTCAAATCATATTAATTCCCCCCAAAATGTTTTGATTCAAAGTAGTTTGTATTTTGTGTAGCCAAGGGCAATTGGGAAAGTGCTCCTGACTGCAAGTGGCCGGTGGGTTCTCTCTCTGCCTGGCCCAGAGGCTATAGAGGTATTTAAGCTTTGGAAATTAGCCTGGGGCTGTAAGGCAAGATGATCACAAAGCGAAACAAGGGCGCTGCCCCTCTACACTTATTTCATCCCCACCCCCAACCTTTTTTTTTTTTTTTAAGTTTGCCATCCCGATTTCACAGAAGAAATCAGGGCCAAAATGTCACTTTCCACCCACCTATAGGAATTCTGAGTTTTCTCATCTTCCTTCCTCCAGTATGTGAAGGCTAGAGGCCCTTTATTCAAGTGAACCCCATATCGCGGCGATTCCACCCTGACTCTGTTCATGATTAGCTTAGTCACSGTCTTGGTCCATATCATTATTTTATTATTAAATACTCTGAGAGAAATAAAAGGGCTTGGGTGTCTGACAAAAGGGAGGGGCCCCCCGAGGACGTCTCAGAAGAGTCACCAGGAAAAAAGGAGTGGATCTTTTTTTTTCTCTTTTCTTTCTTTTTTTTAATGATTAAAAACATAGGCGACTCCTGTAAATAGAAGCCCCGTTTCTTCGAGAGATGCCTTTTGAAACCCACTGTCTGAATATTCAACGAAGGCAAAGCTCCACTCCTGTACGAACAACATTAATATGATCTCTGCAGAATTTGTTACTCAGAAATATTAACATATCAAAGACAACGCCCGAGGCGAAAGAAGCTATCGATACGCGAGTGCAGGGTAAAGTAAAGATTATTGGTTCTGATGGTCGGAGCGGCGGAGCTGCGGGCAAAATCGCGCACACCATTAACCGGGAGTGAGCGCGCAGGGAGCTGGGCCTCCGAGGCGGCCGCAAATATTTTATCTAGGTGGTAATTACCTCGCTGCTGCCTCACTGGTCTGTCGACATTATCTTTTGGCTATCAGGCCTTCGTTTACAAGCGGAAAAATGTAATTGACACTTAACAAAGTGAGTCTGAGAAACGACATTTGTTCTTTACTACAAATTTAGGGACCAATGACTCCCCATCTCTCCACCCATCTGCAAGCCAGGCCAGCTTCTTTCTCAGGCAACACAACTAGGCAAGTATCTTTACTCAAAGCACACCCTGAGAGGGAGTGTCTTGAGAAGTAAATATATTTTTCGTAATATTGTAAGTGCTGGACACCATCAGAAATGTAAACATATCTAAGAACTTAATAAAAGAGAGAAAACGGGGGAACAAAAAGATTGCTTTTAGAGAGGAGAGCCTGTAAAGTGCAGGTCAAATCGGAAAAGTAATAGATACTGTCACCATAGGAGGGATGGGAAGGCAATAGCTTAACGCTTAAATGTTCTATTTCTGATGAACCCGAGGGGAGCTGAGTTACTGATTTAAGAGATCTCTGCGTGCAACCATGCCAATAAAGTGAAGGGGTTTTCTGGGTATTTTGAAGTGAGGGAACTTGTCAGCACGGACAAAATATAAAAGTCCTTGCTATCCATTTGGAAATTGTGCGCACTGATAGCTACAGAGTCAAGCAACACTCCCCTTGGTCTCCCGCTACCCCCTACCCCCCCTTATCTTTCTAGAGTCCAGATTGCTCCTGTCCTGTAAGACATGTGAAAATGGACAAACTTACTCAGATGCTTGGGTCTGAGTTACTCAGAGGTGGAGGGCTACAGATTTTGTTGTAACTCCGAAGTTCCAGGTCCTTTCCCTTGGGAATTGCACTTTTCTCCTAAACAATCAACGCTTGGTTTAAAACAGCAGACTAAGAGATGGTTCTTTAAAGGTAAAATGATAGGTACTGAATTGTACAAGGACAAGAAAGTGTCAACCGAGGAACTTCCCTTCCATAGTTGTGATAAGTTAAGAAGAGCGCACTCCCATCTGTTAGATGCTTAGCTCCTCTTAGATGGCCAGATGAAAGACCATTCCTGGAAACTTTATTGACTTCACAGCATCTACAGTTCCAGCGCCCAACCTGGAATTCATCCTGTCAGCTGTGCTACAATCATTTGGATGTGGTAGTCAAGCGCTGGGAAAGGTATTTTAGCAGGTACGGAACAGAATATACTAAGCGGGCGCAAAGCTCGCTCTCCTAGCAGCCGGCTTCGTTCCTTAATTAGTGGCGCTGTCCTTCAGCACCACGAAGCCTGTGCGCTCTGAGCGCTTGGCTTCACCTTTAGTGTTTTTCCTTCCCAACAGAGCCCAATCAGCTAGACTTACCGAGCCCCCCTTTCACGGTGTACGTTTTATTTGTCCATAAGTTAAATTTATGAATAGTTAAATTTAACACTTATAAACTTGTCTCTGTTTTATGTAATTTCATTACGTCTGAATACAGGTCTGGCTGGAAAGCTTAATAGCATCTCTTTTAACATCTATAAGAAGTGATATCTAGATGCTAAAAATTAGCTTTGAAGCCTCAAAAGTGTGAAACAACAGACTCGAGTAATTCTTTTAAATTCGACATACAGTACAGGCACACACTTTTGGAGCAGGCAAGTTCCAAAAGATAAACATCCTTTCTTTTCTCTCTTAGTGTTTATAGTGGATACTGGGTCATGAAACCTGTGTTTCAACACAAAATATTTCAATTGTTTTCAAAGGGTGCATTTCTTCCTCCATAAAAGAAAATCATTTAGCTAACTTTGAGAGAAATGGAGATGGTCAGTTATTTGGTGCTATCAGAAGTTTAGCAGTTTGGTTACTAGAGACAACTGTGGCCCTGAAGCAGGAATTAGTTTTGGTGAATAGGCTGTCTTATTAATTCGTATGAAGTTGGGGTAACAGCTGGTCCCTCTTGCCTCATACGCTCCTCGGGTTAGTGGGCATGCTAGAAAAATAAACTTCAGAGGCTCCCGGTACAGTTAAGCAGCAAAGCCAGTAAAAAATCTGTACTGCCTTGAGGCCCTGTGAATGCCATAGTTCAAAACCTTTTGTCAAAATGGAACATCTGAGATACAGCCCCCTTCAGTGCCTCAGTTGAATGCAATAGCTCTCTTCTCTCTCGCCTCAACCCCCCTTTGCAACGCTATGGGTAACTCTCTGGATTCAGATGTTTTCCTCAACAGATGGGAACAAGAAAGCTTTATCCAGTACACTTAACACTAACACTACCTCCTCCTCCCACCCTCTCTTAAAGAAAGACATGTTCTGGACGTTTCAAAAAAAATAATAAGGGAGCTACAATATTGGTGACTCATTAGTCTCCTGGAAAGCCTCAATGATACAGCCTTTCACAGAAACCCTTAAGGCCCATAGCTAACACCATCACCCCAAACACCCAGGCTTTGGCTGGCACATTAGGTCTAAAAGAAACCAGAAATCCTGCTCCAGGGTGTGGTGGGGTGAAGGGAAAGACGTGTGAAAACTTTTTTTTTAATCCCAGTAATTTTCTCCATAACTTTGATGCTGTTGCTGTGAGGAGTAGAGAGCTCCCAGCAGAAGTGGGACTCAGGCGGCACTCAAGTGTCAATGGAAGAAAGGAGGCCTTTAAATGTAGATACACCTGCGTGGACCTAGACCGACTAACATGATTCTTTTCTTAATCATCAGACAAAGAATCTGATATTTACGAGTCTCCCCGGAACTCCAAAACAAAGAAACAGACTAGAGACTAATATTTAAGGCTAAGGTATTTCTACTCACCTCTTCTGATCACTCCCCCTTGGCCATTGAGAACAATCCCACACTGGGCTTCCACAGAACCCTTTAGAAAAGAAAAAAGAAATAGAAGCATTCAAATATCATAGGCATGACCATGTGGATGAAGTATTTCAGACTAGCCTATCCCTGACCCCTTCTCTGGAGACCATTCAAAACACCATAGAGCTGGAACAAGCCATATATATATATATATATATATATATATATATATCCCAAAACCCTACAATCCTAAGGTTCTATTCATCATAAGGTATGCATTTCACATCCCTCCCCAATATTACACTTTAGAAGGCTTAAGAGATTTTCACTTGGGCATAAGACAATGAGATGCACTTTGAGTCTCAGAGACTGCATATACACAGGTGCATGTTCACAGCTTTCTAGGTGAAGCAAATTATAGCTTAGGTGTCAAGTCTGGGATGGGAAAAACTAGGAAGAAGAATTTCACATGGAGGGAGCAGATTATCTTATAAGGATTCCATTTACCCCCAAAGCAGGAGCACCACATAATCCTATCCAAAATGGGCCAGGTGGAGGAGACACCTTCAGGCTCACTCCCTATGGATCCCCGTGCTCCCAAGGTGCAAAGTGATCATTTGAGCTGGAAAACTGGAAAAGGTTTACTGATTTTTTATTAAAAAAAATAAAAATTTCTCCCTGGGTCTGTCTTTTCCCCCATCAGAATCAAAATGTGTTAAAAGCTCATTTTCCTTTACAAACAAACGAGGTATTGGACATGAAAGAGGCCTTGAAGGGTGTTAACCTACCCAACAGCCCGTGAAGAGTTAAGTAAATGCGGAGAGAGTCGGTGCATAATAAAAACCCACTTTACAAAACAACCTTTACAGCCCTGGCTCCCTTTTGCCTCCCCATTTTCACCATATTGAAGCAGGCCTGTAAGACCCCCCTTTTCAACCTACTCACCAGCTCTTTCTTATTTTAAATGTTCTGCCTTAAAGTGATTATCAAATCAATATGAAAAAAAAAAAAAAACTTGGAGCCTGAGCATAAATTAGAGCGGTGATGGGAAAAGGTGTGACAGTTTCCTTTGTTGGCCATAGCAAATCTTTTTAGGGGACTCAAAGATGGAACCGAAGCCACAGGACCGTTTGCATCTGTTAGACAGACTTAGACCGCCCTCCAAACCATTGGACTTTCACTTAAAATTCTGTGCAGGGAAAAGTATATTTACATTTGTTGCATTTGAAATGAAGCATATGCTGATGAATGTTTTAAAAAGGGAGAAATAAAAGGAGAGAGACAGGCTTTTCCCCACACCACACTCCCTCCTCGCTTCTTGTTTTAAATGTAGCGGTGGGGCTTTCTTTTTCATTCTGCCAAGTACATCCAGAGGAGCAGAATAACTTTATCGATTTATAAGCTTGTCCTAGTGTTCATTCATATTATAATTCACGCACTGACATACACCTACAGAAATCGTTATGACCACACGTGCAAGCATCACACACCGTAGTGTTTCATCGGAGTGTTTTGAAGTGTTTCCTTCCTTGGTGTGAGTAATGTTACTCCAACAAGAGTAGTCAAAAGAAAAGAAATAATAAATATATGAGAGATGGCCTGAAACGAAGATTTTTAAAAGGAGATTTCAAGTGTAAAAGGTAAAGAAAACCAAGCTCTCCAAGGAAGCGGACCATTTTCCCTCTCTGGCGCACTAAGATGCTTGCTTTCTTAGAAGAAACAAATCTTGGTCTCGTCGCTTAACAAACCTTCCCCCGCCCAAGTAAAACATGTTGTTTGGTCAGATGACATTGCATAAATGACCAGTTGAATGGCACTAAGTCGAAAATTGGATAAACTACGGTGCCCTTTTGCACAGGATTCTGCCTTTGTCTGGTGCTTGCAAATGTTCTAATCCTCTCTTTTGAAAAATGCCCAGCTTTGTGCTTAGCACAGAAAAAAAATTTGTACAGATACAAAAAAATCAGCAACAGACGTGGCTATTAAAAGGAGTAAATAGGTTTTAGTTGAGCTAAGCACTGAATGGCAGATTTTTCCCCTCCTGAGACATAAGGGGGTCCTGTGAAAAATGAAAAAAAAATGCCCTAAGCGTATATAATTATTTCGTGAATATAAGTGTAGAAGGTCAACGTTTTAGGAGTAAAATCTTTTTTTCCTGTGCACGAATCTTGTAGTTCTGGCTCTTTGTTGGAACTGTAAGGCCTTTCACTTTAATTTAAAATTAATCTCTTGCTCAGGGGTAGAGGAGGAGGGAAGATATTCTGTGCGCAACAAGAGATCTCTTCTGTCTCCAAGTTGTGCTCCGGGAATATCTTCCCAGTTCTCAGGAGAAAGTGGAGGTGGCAAATTTTGTGCAGACAGAAAAAGGAAGGACTTGCCACGAGCAGAGCAGAGATGTGCTTTCCACTAAAAGAAAGTTCCAGTTTGACTCTTCTGGGTTCTTTACTCTAGATCTGGGGCGGGGGGG